>ML661250.1:2367433-2646642 GCA_007570785.1 Antilocapra americana | reverse complement strand
ACACACACACACACACACACACACACACACACACACACACACACACATACTGACAGTACACTAGTTAACTTGATTAGCTGGAACAAATTTCATGTCAATACAGATATATAACAGATTTGTTGTTGTTCAGTTGCTCTGTCATGTCCGACTCTTTGTGACCCCATGGACTGTAGCCCACCACATTCCTCTGTCCATGGGATTTCCCAGGCAAGAATACTGGACTGGGTTGCCATTTTCTCCTCCAGGGGATCTTCCCAACCCAGGGACTGAACCTGTGTTTCCCACATCTCCTGCATTGTCAAGCAGTTTCTTTACTGCTGAGCCATCAGGGAAGCCCCGTATAACAGATTAGTCCAATGTTAATTTTATATATGTGAAAGATTATTCCAGATTCCATTTAATTGGGAAAACAATTATGAGAAAATTCACTTTTGAACTATTAGTCAAGAAACATCAAAGTAAAAAAATACCACATTGGAACTTAGTGGATAAAACAGTTTTAATTTTTCAGAGCCACACCAGTTCCCCCCTTTCAACTCCCATGCAACATCCTCTTATTTTGGTCCAGATTTTGTAAGGAAATTAAAGTGCCATACTGGGAATAGGCCATATCAGGAGAAATAGATGCAATGAATGCCTCCAGATAAAAAACAATTAAGGATATTAAAGTGATTGAAGTAGATCAAAGAGAGTTAAAATAAAAGAGATAAAGAAAAACAGTATTCCCAAGGACTAATAATTTGGGAGTGAGTCATGATAGCTCTGGAGGGAGGGGAGTGGGTGGTATCATGATAAGGAGAATTTGACATAGCCAAGTCTCGAGTAAACGTGCTGCAAATATTTCCAAATTAGTCAGAAATCTAACCTTGATGTGGCTTCTTTCTCAGGATATCCCAAAGTAAATGAATGCTATTACCCTCAATCTCTCTCACTCTCTCTCTCTCTTTCATAGTTTCTAAGACAAAAGGAAGTCATGTGGAAAATTAGTGAAGGAAATGGGACAAGAACCTGAAAGTACTGAGTCCACACTGTATCTAAACTGAGAAAACCTTGTGAAACTTTTGTCGTTTGTGGTCGATACAGATCTTATTGCAAGTCCCAAGGCCACACAAAATTATCTCTCATTGGGATTTTTGGAGACTGCTTGGCAACTGTAAAGACCAGTCAACTATTGATCACCTAGCTCAATTTCTAAGCTACCATTAACAGTCCATTAGTTGCTACTATTATCATTCTTCTTTGTTAGGGGCTTACTCCTGGGTAATGACCCAATTACATAAACAAGCGGCTTTTGTCCACAGAAATGTTGTGGAAAGGGATACCGCATGAGAATCAAAAATGACCCCTTGTGTTAGATCCACGTGGACAAGTTGCTACTTAAAAAGTGTCTTGTTTCAGTCATCACCGTTCCTGATCAGGAGTCCCCACAGGCACCTTATCTGCCGAGACACAATGTTCCAAGCAGTTCTGCCGTGCACCCTACTGGTGTTAAGGTTGGTTGGATTTGGGTGTTTCAGTGAAGCTCAGAGGGGAAATCTGGTCATTGGGTTTTGTGATCACATGCCTTGGTGGTGGGAAGAGGAGTTGCTACCCTACTATTTTGTCGAGCACATTTCTGTGACTGGTTAAAATATAGCAAGTTACTGGGTGAATTGTTTTCTCTCAGGTCTAAGCAATATAACTTAAGAGAAAAGAGTCTTGATGATTATAGAGTTCATATTGTAAGTACTCAGATCTGCTGAAGAAATTTTTTTTTGTATTGGAGGATATCACATTGTCAACATACAAATAGTGATAGAAATGCCTAGTAACTACTTAAAGGGAATTGTGTTATCATCTCACTGTGAATTTTACCAACTTGCAGCCTAGTCTTGCATCTCCTAGAACCACCTACATGCAATTAATTGCAAATACATTGTTTTTTAAACCACCTCTTCTCTGGAAATTCTCCTGTGCTGGCACTTTAAATTTTATCTGCGTTACCCAATTTTAACTCTTTCAAGATGAATCTTTTCTCCAAATCATTTATGAAGAAATTTAAGAAGTTTTAGAACACCTGAAACCTTTTGCTTCTATTAAAAAATGTTACTTTACCTCTGGAAAGTTGATATTTCCTTAAAATAGGAAACGGGGCTCTCCTTGTCAGCTTGTTAATGGAAAAGCTAGGATTCAAACCCAGATCTATCTATTGATATTTTGTGATAAAGGTGAGCAAAGGATGGTGGTGCAATAAGCAGCCATCTCAGAAATGCCAGACCAGGTTACTCTTGCAAAGAATAAGTTCCCCTTGTAGTAATTTGAGATAGCAAGGCAAGCGCTTACTTCTCTGTTCTCCACCTGTTCTCAGTCATGCAGCTAGCCATTTGTGCTTTCTTCCTGCTCCGTTCTGCTCAGCACCTTTCTCCATCTTGAGAGGAGTCCATATGCTGATGTTCTATTCTTTAGCCTTAGTGCCCTTTGATCTATTGACTACTGGAGATGCCTGTTGATCCAGACGCGCGATATTCTTTTGGTCAGTGCTGAAAATGAAATCTCTAAAGCCAACCTCCAAAGTTTGAAATTGCTGCAGACTTGAGCCCCTCGTATATGACCTCCAGTACCTGGATTCTCACTAAGGCCCAAGGGCCAATGATGGTTGATAATCTCTCTTGGTGATCAGTTTATACTTGATGCTTTTTTTTTTCAGGAGACTGATTTGTCAAATCCATGGGGCTATTTGGCTCTATTCTTACATAAATTCAGCTCTGATTTGACTGATCCCTTTTCTAAAGTTTGATGCTTTAGCAAGAAAGCCTTAATACATTTGTATCTCAGACCCCTAAGAGAGTATCTGAGACAGGAACTTTTCTTCATAAACTGTGGTGACTAAGTCAGTTGATCAGTCAATCAATCCTCAAAGAAATCAGCATGAATAGTCACTGAAAGGACTGAGGTCAAAACTGAATCTCTGATACTTTTGCCACCTGATGCAAAGAGCTGACTCAGTGGAAAACACTCCGATGCTGGGAAAGACTGAAGGCAAAGGAGAAGGGGGTGGCAGAGAATGAGACAGACGGTTAGATAGAATCACCAACTCAGTGGAGATGAATTTGTGCAAACTGGGGAGATAGTGAAGGACAGGGGAGCCTGGTGAGCTACAGTCCTTATGGTCACAAAGAGTCTGACACAGCTAATGACTGGACAACAACAAACAACAAATAAATCAAGTTGCAAAACTTTCAGGCCCCTGGACTACTCTGAATTCTTAAAGCCTTGCTCTTTCGAGTTCTTCAGTGTCTACTCCTATGTTCTTAAAAGGGGCTTCCCTGATAGCTCAGTTGGTAAAGAATCTACCTGCAATGCAGGAGACCCTGGTTCAATCCCTGGGTTGGGAAGATCCACTGGAGGAGGGATAGGCTACCCACTCCAGTATTCTTGGGCTTCCTTTGTGGCTCAGCTGGTAAAGAATCTGCCTGCAAAGAATCAGCTGGGTTCGTTTCCTGGATTGGGAACTGGAGGGGGGAATGGCTACCCACTCCAGTATTCTGGCCTGGAGAATTTCATAGACTGTATGAAATTTCATGGACTATATGGGCTCACAAAGAGTCAGACACAACTGAGGGACTTCACTTTCTTTCTTTTCTCAGTTAGCACTCATGATGTATGAATTATCACCTGCATTCTACAAAGAGGCTTCTGGAACCCTCCTAAAGTCACAAAACTAGTAAGCCTTCAGGCTATGATTTAAACCCAGGCTTCCCTGGTGGCTCAGACAGTCAAAAATCTGCTTGCAATCTAGGAGACCTGGCTTTGATCCCTGGGTTGGGAAGATCTCCTGGACAAAGGAATGGCAACCCATTTCCAGTATTCTTGTATGAAGAATTTCACAAACACAGGAGCCTGACAAGTTACAGTCCATGGGATCTCAAAGAGTCAGAAATGACTGAGCAACTAACACTTTCACTTTTTCATTGAAGTGATAAAATTACAAAGGTGACATTTTTACCCTAGATTTTACTTTTTCAACTCGTTTCCCCTTTACTGTGCCAAAGCATAGTGCAACTCTAGTTTATTTCTAGGGGTTCTTCTTTTTTTTTTAAATTTCTATCTTACTGAAACCTAACTTCAGAGGATATGAAATCAGTTTTATGTAGTTTGTGTGTTGAAAACACTCTATTCGATGTATATATTCAGATACTGAATTAATAAATAGAACACAGGATTTACAGTTGTAAGAGAACCTCCTATTGTTTCTAGGAAAATATCTCAGCATCGGTTCCAATATTTGTATGATGAGACTTGATGCATTTGCTCTGCCTGCCACCTGCGGAGATCGGAAGATAAAAATAAAATCTCATATATGAAAGTGATATTTATTCCACAGGGCTATGGAACATCATGTTTCCATTGGCTTCTTTGAAACTTAAGGATTAACTATGGTTTGAAAGGCTTTAACGTTATTTATTGAACATCAGCTGTTAATGAATAGGTGAATCTCAAGTCAAAAGGAGTCTTTCCTGATACTTGGAATCAGGACAAATATTGTTTGCTTCTCCCAGGTACACAGAAGCAGAACTGTTAATTGGCTAGAGCACAATGTTTGCAGGGAGGACTGGGGCAGTTCTACACCAGTGCCCCCCGCCCCACCCCACCAGCTCACGGTAAGGGTGCCTGTTGCGTATGCTGTGTGTGGTCGAGACTCCTCAGGATCAGCGTGTTAGTCTTCTCCCTCCGTCCCTGAAAAACCCAGTGAGAATACAGGTTGTCAAAGCCCTCTCTAACTGTTGGGAGGTTAAGAGCAACTCAGCCTTTAGCGGGTGACCTTTAACAGGTGGTCTCTCAACACCAGTAAATTAAAAGTGATTTTCAGAACGATTTTTGAGAAGTCATCACTTCGGGGCTTCTGTACAGTGGTTAGATTCCTTAACTTAAAGATCCAGGAATATACAGATTATGCACTGGGTGTACTAAAAGGATCTTTATTTGGAGAGTGGGTATGTATGTCTGCAATATGGTCTGCAGATGTAAAAGTTACAACTGCAAAAGATATTTATCTGCACAGTTATAACCCTGTAAGTCTCCTATTATGACTATGACTTTCCATCAATAACTTTCATTTATACGGGGAAATTTTTAGACGCTCAAGATAACCAAATCTGGATCAAAAATGAAAGGAAAAACATAAACACCACTCTTATCATAAAAAAGGATAAGGACAGCTACAAACAGCGCACAATCAGATTAGCAGTATTTTCTAGGAAATAAATGAAAATGCCTGTAAAACAGTGGAAACTTAGGGCAGTTACTCTGCTGCCCACTCTCATTTCCCAGTCATCCTGACCCAGTGGAATTCTGATCTCTTTTCCCTCCCCTGTCAGATCTCAACATCTCTGTTGACTTTCCCACAAACAGTAGAAGCAAAGCATCCACTGCTATCTGAAGGGGTCCTGGTACCACCTGACCTTTTTCCAGGCTTTCAAATGTGGAGAGCTGATGTGTTCTGCATAGACCAGCAGAAGACAGCAGCTGTGAGAAAGCTGGAGTCAGGAGGGTCAGAATCTGGACGCTCTTGTGACTCATGACATCGGCATGTGCTTGCCTCGATAATCCCAAAGAAGGAGAAGAGGGGCCGCAGGGTTATAAACTTGGTGTTATAGTCCCTGATTCCAGAATTCACCTCCTTTCTCCACATTCAGCTCTTTTTATTTATGTTTTTCCTAGTCAACACTACTAACCTTATTCCATAGCCATTTCAATGTGCTTGAAATTCTAAAATGTCTTTCACTCGTTTTTCTCTTTTAGACAAAGGTGAGGGTATGGTCTACTGAATAACAAGCAATACAGAAGCTGCCCTATGATACCACTGTCCCCAGATTATAATATACCCTTTAAAATACCTTTTATTTCAAGCCAGGCTCTAGCCTAGGTTCTGGTGGGCACACCAGGAAATGGCCTATGTTCAGATCCATCAGACAGAGCAAGAAAATTAGAACTGACATTTTCGAGGGTGGTGCTCCTAGACCAGGTGATACAGCCCTTTAGGGCAGGAGCTATGTCTCTTTAACCTAGGACAGAAAATATTTGGTGTGCTTTGTCAACAAATAATTTAGATGATGGATGAGACGCACTGTTGGGAATTTGTGTCGTTAGAAGATGGGGCCACGGCAGGACAAGATGTGAAGCTAAACTGTCACTGTTTCTCTTCTGGAAAAATACTGGCTCTCCTGCGGGCAATGAAGGCAATGTCTTTCTGAATGAAAGTTAACTTTATATTGCCACTTCCTCTTTGTTATTATGATTACACTGATCACTTTTGATGCTCTTAGTCCTTTCAATCAGAGACATTTCTGTAGAACCACTACTGCCTTGTGATGTTTAGACATTGAGCAGTATGATTGAGTTTAATCAAAAGATGAAAACTTTCCAGTTATTGAAACATGGCTAAACATCCCATAGTCCTGTTGCTTCAATAGTTTTACCTGAAAATACCTGCAGACTGGTTTCCACTGCCTAGTTTGTTCCCTAATTAGCAGGATTCTCCTGCAGGCAAACACCTGCCTAATCCTACCTGCTGGCCCAGGCAGGTGAGAGTAGAGAAGCCAACATGTACTCTGCAAAGAAGACCTCAAACAAACTCTTTCCTATTGTTTCTGCAACCTCGTATGCAGATTTGCTATATCCCGAAAGTGGAAAGTGGGATTGAGCACTCTTCTGTATTTCTTCCCCCAAAGTCAAAGGTAACCTAAATGCACTGCTGGAAAATCATTTAAAATATTAATAAAAAATCAACTACAGATTTGAAGAAATGAGTGGATTTTTCCTATTTGACAGCTTATCAGTAAGTTGTCGTTTAAAATGTTTTCTACCCTGGGAGTGTACCTTAGTGATGATAGCTATGTATAATTCATAAAGGAAAATAGATTTAAATAAGCCTGCTCAGTAGTTCAGGGTGTGAAAATTCAACAAGCTAGTTTCTTTTCACTGTGCCTGCAGTCACTTTTCCTCCTTCAAGCTCCCACATTCTGCATTGTATTTACTTTTTTTGTATTTTGGATCATAATATAATTTGTTTCCAAATGTACATTTAAAGAAGGCAACTTTGAGTGACACAAGAACAGCACAGTAAATGAAAAGTAGGATGGTATTTTCATGTAAATCACATTTTATAAATATTTAAATTACTTTCTTTTGCAGAATAAAAGTGTATGAATACACTTTACATTTAAGCTACAAATTATGCTGAAGGAGTTTTACCTTGTAGAGTTATTGTTCACAACAATGTATATTAAATTTTTTCTGTTCTTACATAATTCTTCAAGACTTTTTACTGGCTGAGGTCATGAGAGGGCCAGAGATAATCCATCTGAATTTGACCATCTGAACTGAGTGTCATAAAACTCAACAAGAAAAAAAAATTTTATTTATCCTCAAAATCTTAAAATTTGAGACAGTGAATATCAAAGCCACATTTTATTTGGAAGTGTGGTAAAATATATGACTTACAAAAATACAGTCTAATCACACCAAGTCTTATCCTGCTCATTTGGACTTTGCAATAATTCAAAGATGGTATATATACATTAGGAAAAAAATGGTTATGATTTAAAAGGAAGGACACCAAGGCATCAAATCTGAGCATTTTGAATTCAAGGTTAATGAAATGTTGGTAAAATAAAACTCATTTGTTTGTGTGCTTATTGTGTCAGAAACTGTGATCTGGTTAGGATGTTATTTCCACCAATGTTCAAATGTTTATGAAATATATAATAGTATCCAAATTTTTCATAAAGAAAACTAGAGAGGTTGACTGATTTTCAACAGTCAGTTGGCTAAAAGAGTCAATTAATCTGAACCAAGTCTGTCTGACTAGAAAATAAAAGCTTTGAATTAAATTTATTTTAATATGCTTTCAATGTATATTTTGAAATCTTAAGTCTCTTGTGGAAAAAGACTTTTGTGTTGGTAGCATATTATTAATTGGTGTAGGTTTATTTTGAATTATCATTTTCCATTACCTTAATTTACATTGCTATTTTAGTTGGAAATATGAATGTATTACTTAAAAGTAAAAAAATTAAAAAAATTTTAATCATTCTAATTTTTTTATCCCCTCTGCATTGTGTTTCATTAGTAAGTTCTTACTGTATTAAAGATGTACCTCTACAAATAATTTAAGAAGCAGACTGCTTGTTAAATAGCCTTCATGAGCTATCATACTAAATATATCGTGCACCAATGATCTAAAACTAGGTAATTCCACATCAAATTTAGGAAAATAAATAGCAAAAGAGAATTTCACGTCAACATGTATAATTATCATTTTCCTTATCTCTGAGGGTCAGTTAATAATTTATACTTAATAAGAAAATAAATGTTATAAATATTTTTTAAGCTGATTGATTATTACACAGTAGAACATATAACACAACCTCAGGCATTGTTGGTTTTCAGGGACTTCTCTAAAAAAAAAACAAAAACAAATAATTCATCCTCTCCTATCTATCCTCAAAGATTGTTTGCTGATTAAGACATTGAAGTTTAGACAGATGTATCCCATGCATCATAAAAGCCAAAATTTTCCACATTTCTTTTCTAAAAACAGACATTGGAATCCATGAGGCAGCATTCAAAAATAACAATATAATGAAATAGTCTTTGATAAAATATGACTAATTACCATTATTAGGTTTCAAATATTGAGAAAATCATATTTCAGAAAATAAATGATGAATATAGCACATCCCAAAATACCAAAGAAACTGTTGTTTTTCACTTTTGCTTATTTATCTTTGTGGCTTTTGAGTTTTAGACGGTAGTTTTCTAGGTGAAAGATTTTTGATTAATAGGTCTGCTTTCCTTTATATTTGATACATTTGATTTCTAGTCAACAATGGTGATGAGATAGGAGAAAACAATATTATGGCAAAGACCCAAAATGATAGCAGCTTAAATAAAACAGAGGTTTCTTCCTTTTTCTCTCACATAGAAGTTGAGCTGATGTAGCAACTCTGTTCTGCAAAGGTCCTTATGAGCCCAAGCTCTTTTCTCTTGTCGCTCCACCTTTTTTAGGGAATTACCTTCGTTTGCGTGGTCCACGATGGTTCATTACCAGGTGTACCTTCTAACCAGGAAGAAGGGGAAGGAGGGAGGGGAACACCAGTCTACTTCCTTAAAAGTTATGACTTGGAGATTGTATATCCTCCTGCCTCCTCCCACATACTATTGGTCAGAACTTAGTCACATGGGCCCACCTTTCTGCAAAGGAATCTGGGAAATGCAGTTTTTAACTGAGCAGCCTGTGCCCTTAAAGTTCTATTCTTATGTAACACACCATTAATGAATACATTAGCTCCTTCTGCCATATTCAATATTCATGATGAAAAAAACTACAACTTTAAAAATAAATATACACTTCAATTTGCCATTTGTAATGTGGTGGTACCAAAATTAGAGGTTCAGAAAAAAAATCTGCTGATGACCTTTTTTTTTTAATTAATAAACTTTATTTTTTTAGAGCAGTTTTAGGTTCACATCATAATTGAGCTGAAAAATAGAGATTTTTCCACATATTTCCTGCCCCAACACACGTCTTTCCCACGATCATACCTTGTCATTATAAACTTGTCCAAATCCATGTGTGGAGTGTTAAGTCACTTCAGTTGTGTCCAATTCTGTGCGACCTATGGACCATGGTGTGCCAGGTTCCTCTGTCCGTGGGCTTCTCCGGGCCAGCATACTGGAGTGGGTTGCCATGCCCTCCTCCAGGGGATCTTTCCAAGCCAGGGATCAAACCTGCGTCTTTTGCATCTCCTGCATTGGCAGGTGGATTCTTTACCATTAGTGCCATCTGGGAAGCCCAAACCTATAGAATATACAATATTAAAAGTGAATTCTTATGGACTTTGGCTGATAACAAGATTTCGGGGTAGGTTCATCAGTTGCAACAAATGTGCTCCTCTGGTGTAGGATGTTGAGAAGGATGACAGTTTCTATATAATTTACCAATCTATTGCCTTGCAACGCTAATTAAACCCTTCACTGCTCAGCAAGTGACTTCTAATCATTTTCTCCCTGCCATCTGGCTTCACGTAAAGCTCTCTCAGCAGGGGCGCTGGAGGGAACCTGGAGGCAGAAGGACTCTTCATCCTGGCTCTGGAGCGTTTTCTTTCTTAGCAGCTTCCTCTGGTGTGTGGCAGTCACCAGTGCGTGGCATCCCTTATGGGCAGTCTCCCCTGACGCCCAGAGGGAGGTTTCCCAGCGTACCTTCCCCACCAACAGATTCCAGTGAGCTTCAGGTGGCCAGCTCTCCTTGGATGGCTTCCCCCTGGCTCCCTAGAGGGCAGGTTCCCAGTGATTCCGGGTGGCATGGAACCACAGCTGACTTCTCTTTCGTGCACTGGGCTATAGTCATGCCCTCACAAATGAGGTCTGCATCTCAGTCATGGAGACAGGGTCCTATTGCACATTTTTTCCTGCCTTGAGTACTGTATTTCAGCCTTAGGGGTAGAATCTTCTATTCCTATATTCTTCCGAGTTAACTCTACTTCTTAATAGCCAAGCCTCAGTTTCTCTGATGATTCTGTTAGAGTTAATAAATTTATATTTTTCATATTCCCTGTTGAATTTGAATATTCTGTTTCCTGATTGGATCTTTTTTGATATAAATGAGGAAAGTCAGTTATATTAAGACAACGAAAGAGTTTCCCCATTTTCTTTGTGGAATGTAAGAGGCTGCAGAAAAAAATGGGAAAATTGGTGACATCCTCCTGTGTTATTTTTGAAGTCTACGATTAATGTGAATACTCAGATATCCTGAGAATATCGTGGAAATAAATATACAAATCAAACTTGGCAGCAACAAATTGTTTATGAATCAAAACTTTGCATGTCTGAAAGTAGTGAGCATTCATGGGAACAGAATCAAGGTGGGTGTTTTAAAAAATGCAGTTATGCTGTGATATTTTTTTATTCTTTATCAACATCAGATAAAAAAAATAAAAAGCAAAACTTTAGAGCGTCCTCCAAAAGTTGTGTTCCTTCTCCTACACTATTCTCTTTGCACTTCTAGGGAAGAATATTCACATTACATATAGGAAAATGTTTCATTTTGATAGTAAATTACGCTGCTTTCTGCATGACTTCATAGGGACTTATTTGTTTTAGACGGGATTACTAGCTGCCCTGCATCCCTAGCCTAGATAGAATCTTTCAAAGCTGTAGCTCTGGAAATTAAGTTGGACACAAGATGGAATTTTGCTAACAGTTTCAGTTGGAACATAATACCAAGAAATGTTAAGCTGTTAATTTCTTTTTCTAAACTAGTGCTGGGCATAAGAGAATGAGGACAGATATGCGCAGTTCTAAAGGCAGGAGGTGTACTTTGGGAGAAGCAATTCCTTCCATTTAGTTACCATCATTCTCCCATGTTATGAGTTCAATGCAACTTTAAAATAAATTACTATTTATAGATTTAAATGATTATTTTATAATTATCTCATATATATTTGTTTTAATTAGAAATATATGTTGGTTTTGTCAACAATGTTTGTTTTGCATGTTTTTGTTAACATTTTTGCTTCAATTTATATATTTCTTTAAAAAAAAGTGAGAGTGAAAGTTCTGGTCGATCAGTCATGTCCAGCTCCTTGCCACCCCATGGTCTGTAGCCCACCAAGCTCCTTCATCCTTGGAATTCTCCAGGCAAAAATACTGGAGTAGGTTGCTATTTGCTTCCCAGGGGAATCTTCCAAACCCAGGGATCAATTCGGGTCTCCTGCATTGCAGGCAGATGCTTTACCAACCGAGCAACCGGACAAGCCCCCAAACTATCGTTTAATGCCACTTTGGAGATGGCATGGAGTACGCTGTAGTCCCTGCTAAGAAGCAGAGGTGACAAGATGTTGTATTTTCCTTGAGTCCCATTTTCATAGACGTCTTTGCATAATGAAGCATATGCATTTATAGTCTTATGTTTCTGTATTTCAGATCAAGTTTCTTGAAGTTCTTAAAGGTTTTCTTAAGTGGTTTTTGTTTAAACCTAATTTTCTCTTACAGAAAGCTACGTAAATTTGGGTAAATCTTCATTAACTTTAATCAGACTGTATATAGGTGGCAGATGTTTAAATTTAATGAATTCTGGCAGTGGGTAGTTGTATATGGAGTCAATAGGTGCATATTTAAAACATTTTTTCAGCTTGAAATGTTTATTTTTATGTTTTCAAGCATCATATATACATTTTGCTTAGGTATTCATTTCTTTTACATGCAGCCTGTTTTCTTTGGAATTTGCTTTTCTTCTGTAGCAGATACTGAACAATCTTTCCAGGTTATTTCTGTTGTCTTTGTTTGACTTTAGTCATTGCATTCAGTAAGAAACATAGACATGTTGAAGGATGAGGTCTGGGTGTGGAATTTTAGGAAGCTCCTTCAAGTGAAAACAAAAAGTGAATATCATGAATTATAAATCCAAGTATCTTTGGCGTCTATACATCACTCCACATTATCTCTCAACTGTTAACTTTTCCATATGTATTTGCGGAGCAAATAAAAATAATCCAGATGAAAGTATATATACTTATATACATATATTTTTAAAATAAGAGCACTAGATTCTCTCTTAAACTCAGACTTTCAACCTTAAGATAGTTTTCAACTGGAAAAGTATGCAAGTGTCTCATGTTAACATCAAAATTTAAGTCAATTGCAAAATTCCCACTAAAAGTTAGCCCTGAACACCTGAAAATAATTCATGGCAGGGGAGCAGTTTAGATCCACTGCCTGCTCTCTGTCCCAACAACTTGATCTATTCTTTCTTACTTCCTATTGTCACAATGTCTTGCAATTGCCAATGACAAAGCCATCACAAACTCCTAACCTGTTTCTTTGACACTGGGTCTGGAATAGTAATACCAATGTTCTAGTACATAAACTCAAACAGCCCCTAAACAGCACCTGAGATCTGAACAGAAACAGGAATGGTATACATATATTTTTAATGTGATAAGTAATAAAATGATGAATTAGTTAAACTGACTATATAAATTGTCACACAAGTACAGCTCAGAATGCAGGCAGAAAGCCTAAGGTGCAGGAGATTAATATTCTAGTTCAAATAAGAAAAAAGTGCATTGTATGGAGCTTTCAAGAATATGTAATTGTGTGGAGGTTTTTTTGTTGTAATTTGGATAGATTCTAATGCTTCCAGAAGAAAGCCTTTGCTTACATATTAAGCAAATATATAACAGAAAAACAGAGGTAATAGATACAAACATTTTTAAAGAAAAATATTCAAACTGTTTTAACTGAGGAATATGCATGAAGATGTCTATCTGGTTATATGTTTGATTCTACCTTATAAAAGTTCTTTTAAAATAAGAGAGCCATTGTGAGTCAAGGTGTTAATATATATGTACCATATATATGTATATATATATAAAGTTGTGAAGCTTGTTGGCAGATCATGGTTTGTTGATATGGCCAACACCACTGAATCCAAAGTAAATGCAAAGTTACTTATATGCCAGGGGACCTCCACAGCTTGATTAGCAAGAACACCAAGGAAACAAATCTCAGATTGTCAATTTTTACTTCAGCTTTGTGGATTACCCTTAATGCATTGTAAATATGTATTCACATAGAATAATATAAATACATGTCCCATGCAATGAAGTCATTCTTTCTCTTAGGTAAATGACTCCACTATAGGAAAAAAATGCAGAACACAACCTTTCATGGAAGATCTCATTTCTCTAAGACCTGCTGGAAACAAATAGCAATTCAATATTGAAAATCAATCCCTACAAAATGTCTAGAGTGTGTAACACAAAAATTTAGGATTTAATTATATGCAACAGGTAGATCAAAGGGGAGGGAGTGAAAAAAAAATTGAATTGATACCATTTTTTGGCTGCCATTTTCTTCTCCAGGGGATTTTCCTGATCCAGGAACCAAACCTGGGTCTCCTATGTTGCAGGCAGATTCTTTGCCATCTGCCACCAGGAAAGCCCCTTTTTCAGGGTAATCCTATGTAAATCTGCTAGAAACATAGACTAATTTGAAGCTCTTTGAAAGCTTTGAAAGACATGAGCTTTTAAGGAAAAATAACATTCTATAGTATAAAATAAATTATTGCATATATATAAATTATTGAAAGATAAGGCAATTTAAATTGTTAAAAAATTCAAAGCCAAAGAGCCTTAGTAGGACTTTACCCAGAAGATGGAAATTGTGTCTCTTATACATATGGAATATATATGGTCAGCAAAGTAACAGAAAGATAAAGAGAATGCTATGCTACAGTGAACTGAAAAGTTCTCTGCCCTCTCTAATTCTTCTTTATTAGTTTATATGATTATTAAACACACATATGTCAGTTGTACCTTCCACGTTAATTTCATAGCTTTCATCTGTGTGATATGTCCTACTTGTGAACCAGTATCAGTAGATCCCTGTATTAATAACACTATAGAAAAAAAAACTATGCCAAAACCATTGAATTTTTACATTAATGGCAATGCCCTGATATTATGGAGATATATCCACTTAGAGTTTATATTAAGTACTTTAAAAATTAAATCAAAAATACTAGCAAACTCCGACTTGCCTAAAATTCTATTCATTTTATATATCCTCTCTCAAACCTAGGGAGAAAATCATAAAACTCAAACATAGCAGGAAAGATGATTAAAAACAATTTTTGTTTACCCATCGTGTATCTTGAATACAGTAGACTTGTCATGTTTTATTTCCTATTTAAGAGATGGGACAGGCTGTCCCTCTCCACCTCATTACCAGGCAGAACAAACGGGGTCTGGCAGCACATGCAATAACTGATGATGCCACTAGGTGTCAGTGACAGCTTTTTGTCTCCAGGATGCTCACCGTCTCAGGATAGAGGTTAGGGACACAGCCCTTGGCCTTGAGTCTCAGGACATTAAAGTGTGAAAACTCACTGACTCTCCTTTCTGACAGTTCACATTGCTTTCAGATCTCTTGCATCTGTCCTGCCCCATCTTAAGGCGGCCAATATAACTTCCTTACTTTCTTCACTTTTTAGGAACTTGAGAGTCGTCAACAGAGGTCGAGTTTGCAAAGGCGAAATAGGAAAAGAGAAAAAGAAGGAAATGAGAGGGGAAATACAAATAGCGAACCAAATTTCCTTCTGCCACTAAATGATGCTAAACTTGCAGAGGACCACCAATGTATATATTTATTATTTAACTGTTTTCTGCCACAGAGCAAAAAATATCCCTGACTTTTTCAGCATTTTGCAGTTAAAAAGTATATCTTTAGTCATAACCTACACACATCCCAACATGCATACTGTTTCAAATAGTTGTTTATAGTTGGGACAATTAATTGATGACAGCTTAGTTTTCCAGAATGAATTGGTTTTTGATTGACAATGAGAAAAATAATACTTTAAGAAGTTTCTTTAGATATGGATAGACTGATAAAATCATTAGAAAAAAATCTGTAGCTTTAAAGTATGTAAATAACTGAATTTTTATCAGTCAAATCAATCAAAGATTGATAATAATTATGAAGGTGTTAGATATTATCATAGGTTGTAACAATGAAGTAATTTGTTTTTCAGAGAAGGAAGCCTTTAAATGTATTCACCTGAGTAAGGGCTTTGATTCTTAATAAATTTGCAGGGCTACATGAAGGAAAGAGACCTCAGATTATTATTTTGATGAGTGGACTAAGATGATAAAATAAAGAAGGTGAATTATTTTTAAATATATATTAATCAGGACTGCTGCTGCTGCTGCTAAGTCGCTTCAGTCGTGTCCGACTCTGTTTGACCCCATAGACGGCAGCCCACCAGGCTCCGCCGTCCCTGGGATTAATCAGTGCAAATAAATTTAATTACCCTTATTTCAGACAACATCCCCATTTATTCCTGTATATTCCTATTTTAAATTGTAAAAACCTTGACCTACACCATACTATGCCTTTCTAGCTATTAAAGCTTAATAAGTATGCTATATAGTTAGTTGACATCTATGCAAAATTGTAATTTATACTGAAGAACCTTAATGTGTGTTTTTATTTGCTTTTTAAAAACTATTTATTTATCTTTTAATGACATTGAAATAGTTTAAAATATTATAGAATAGAAACAACAACAAAAACAAAAAACACTAGAATGGGAATTCTGGGGCACTTTGTAGTGTGACTTTAAACTTCGCAAACATCTGAAAAATAAGAGTTTTTTCAATTGTCAAATTTACAATAAGCTTTGTTTTTATTTTTCTTAACACCAGAAACTTGGCTGAGTAATAAAATCTTCAAGGGTAAGAGTAGGGATTTAAAGGGATGTTAATCTCTATTAAAATGAGTTATCTCTAATTTTGCATGAATACCTTTTATTACTAAGTGGAAAGAGATAATTTATATATGTAATATAGAGATCTATTATGGATCTGCAAAAAACAAAAATAAAGATTATTTCTTTATATTTATCTTTTGTTTGTTTCCCACAAGCAACCCATATATATGGAGTAGATATAAATATATCTAATCTAATCCATAGATCTGAGACAGCTATATATATATATATATATATATACACCATAGATAAGAGACAAATCAATCAAGTATATTTGCAAAAAGAAATTCTAAAAATCCAGGAAAAGACAGGAATTTCTCTTTTCACAGCTCTGTTAACATTCTCATATAAAATTATGGCAAAATTCAGTAGTATTTGAAAGTGTTATAGATAATTTATTTGGTGCTCTCAGTAATCACACTGTGTAAAATCACTAATTTTTAAAACTTATTTCTTCTTCATGACATAGCCAGATAGAAATAGAGTTGAATTATTTGAAATGTGTTTTAATTTTCCATGTATTTTAAAGCTGAAGTTTACTGGCTACTTTGTTGCATGAAGTAAAGTATATTTGCAATATTGTAAATATATACATATTTTTTGTGCATAAACATATAATTCAAGAACTCAAGCTAAAATGGTTCCTCTATGAGACCAGGACTTCTGTTATGACTGCATATATTATATTAATTCACTGATCAAGAAGTTTGAATATGTTCTAGTGTTTCAGTTTTTGTATTTTTTTATTCTGGAGTCTTAGATTTCAACTTCAATTATTTAGGGAAAATCTAGTCAAAGACTTTTATGTAAGAATTTTAAGGAATAAGAAATGGAAAGCAAAATCATGACAAAGTTATCTACTAATGCATGTTTACCTTAAATCTGAGAAGTGGCATTAAAATTTCTTAGATAAAAAGAATGTCTCCAAGTCCTAATGGATGCAAATATCAGCGTTGTAGAAGCAGTACAGGCAAAAATTTCTTCCTAATTTTGGGATACTTTGTAAGGCTTTAAAAGGCAAAGAGCATGAAGAGTTATTTGAATTTGTGTGTATACAAACATTCATATGTACAAGCGGACACGAGCTGTCTGGGACAGTCTCACCATGCGGTTTTAGAGCTTGTTGTTGGAGACTGGGAGATGATGCTATACGAAACATCTCTAAGTTTTGCATAAGATGGCATATTCCTGTGTCATGAGTGTAAGCCAACTGATGCACGATGATGAATGTTGGTTACATTTAATATGTCATCTAAGGAGTACAATATTAAACATTTAACAGCTAAAAGGAATATTTCAGGCTTGTCCACACATGCCTCCAACTTCCCTCCAAAAGATGACACTACAGAAAGATCTCATCATGTCCTCAAGGCCTTACAAATAAATGCAGTGCTTACTTCAGGAGCACACACACTAAAACTGGAATGATACCAAGAAGATTAACATGGTCCCTGAGCAAGGATGGTATGTATCAATACATCCTTCAAGTGTCTCATATGTTTAAGCATGAGGCAGTTGTTTTAAAAGGCTTAATTCTGTCGGTAGTCAACAAAAATTTTTAGATAGCAAACAAGACATCTCCAAAGCCAGCCACATCTGTGGAAAAAAAATTTTTTTTTTTTTACCAAATCTGTATATTGTAAATATATGTACTTCAGTACAAAAGTAATCATGAGATTATTAACTTTAAATTACGACTCCCAGAAATAAATAATTAGTAGACAGACAAATAACAGATTATCTCGGGTGTGACGGGGTGGCGAGAGGACAGTTTTTTGAGTCAATGAAAGATGAACCAAAAATTTTTACTGGAAGTAAAATAAGATAGATTTGAGTCATATAATAACATTCTTAGACTTCTGACTCTAAACTACATTTAAATTCCTTGTCTTTGTTACAGGAACTTGATAAAGAGACCAAAGTCACTGTTGGCTTAAAGTTTCATAGTTCTATGAAATAGCTCCAAACAACTAAACTTTAAATAACAAATATTTCATTTTTTTCTACTGTATGCTAGAGAAGAGAAAGAAACCTAATAGTCATTGAAAATTACCTAGTACCTGGTGTTATATCCTTTACATGTATTATTTATTTGGTTTTAGAGACATTCCTAAGGTACTAAAATTAAAATTATGATCATTTTGCAATATTTCCAAGTCACTGTTGAAAATATGGCAGACAGTCAAGTTAGAGATAGATTTTAGGGACTAAATACTTTATAAGGCAAAAATATATTTTGGTTACTGAAAAAAAAAATTATGAACGCAGTTTGCATTTGACCAAATCCTCTAATTCTGAGCTTGGTTGGCGTTGTAATAGCAGTGCTTGTCAGTGGAGTAAAATAATTGCAGTAGATAACATTTGAGAAAAACTTCAACAACAGAAAATAGTAGCTACACATTCCAGAAGGCTATGGTCTAAAATTTTATTTTACAGGATGTTTACGTATTTTAATATTAAATATAAAAGTAGGAGTTCAAATTCTGATGTAAGTCATAAAAGTCAAGCAAACTCTAAAGTCTTTAATATTTGGAAAATCCTTTGAGGAATGGCTGTTCATATAAAGAATTGATGTTCTTCAGTCCATTTTCTACTTTCCCAATCTTCATGGTTCCCTGGGCATTGCCAAAAGGATATTTTCAATCCAATTAAATGCACAGATTCCATAACTTGCCTCTGTTTTTAGTCTCCCTTCTTAATACTTATTTTATTTGGGTTAATATTTGTTCTCAGCTTATTTCCTCATTCTCTGTGTTGAACCAGTTTTTCTAAAAGTCCACTTTTTCTAGAGGCTTCCAAATGACAAAAATAAAGCATTTGTAACTAAGGTCAGGAAGAGGTTCACAGAAATTCTGTTATGATTTTAGGAGCAGTTAACAACTCAGACAGGAGCACCAATAAAAAGAACTGCAAGTGGAGAGCCCAGGTTCCTGAGTCCATTTTCTTCTATCACATGTAAGTTAATACTCACTGATAAAACACGAAATGCCAGGGAGCACATGAAGCGTCTGAGACAATGGCATGAGCTGCCAGAGACTGGCAACAGAAGAGCAGTTGCAAGTATGGGTGTTGTGTGATAAAATGTCACAGTGTGTGCCTAATTTTTTTCCAATCTGATTCCTGTGCACAAGTCAGCTAGATGAGACCAAAACACCAAGAAAATAATAACAAAGACAAAAATACCAGATACTTGTTAACTTGTAGATGGATATATAGACTCTTTCTAAGTAGAAATGACCCTGTTCAATGACTTTTAGATAGACAATGTCAGATTCTATATTGTAAACGTATTAATAAGATTTGTTTCAATAAAATGGGAATAAGTAACAGGAAGAGAAAGGAAAAACAAAGAAGAGTTTATGGTGTGTGAGAGATATCTGTTTAAATAAAAACCTGAGTGTATTAAAAGTAGGTTAAATCTGTTCTTTTTTGAATGACATTTTCCTCTTATTATTTATCATTATTTACCTAGAGACATATTATTACTTACCTTAAGACATTTAAGCCTCTTATATGGTCACATCTTAAGTTTTTATCTGCAAGGGTTAAGTTATAGCTAAATACTACACTATTCATATTTAGCCTAATATACAGAAGGACAAGTTCAAGATCCTATCAGTATTTCCTTTGTGTTGATACCACTTAGGTCAGCCATCAATTCTTTTGGATTACTTTAATTTAAAGTGAATGTATCATTGCTTTTCCAACCAAACTTGTTGTTTAACATTAATTGTATAGTTAAAATAGATTAGACTAACATTTATTAATTAAGTGGAAAGTTTTATTAAATCATTATAACTTAGGTGAGGAGGAATAGTTAATTTTAGCGATCTATGTGTGAAAAGCATTCAAGAAAGCCATATTGTATGTTTACGTAGTCAAATCACGTTGAAAACAAAGTTTGTAATGGGGTATCTGCTTATCTTGTTTCAGTCATTTTCTCTCTTCCTTTAAGACAGCATTTTTTTTTTTGAGCGCTGCAAAGCACATCTAAAAATCTGCCTTGTAGTTTTATTATTGATTATACTGTTCTGTAATGTTCATATCCCATATTTCTATACTCTATCAAACCCTAATGAGAAACTTTCTGGGGGACAGATACTAATTTGTTTTCAGTGTTCTGTTCCTTAGTTTCTAATACAGTGTCTTATATACATATATTGGACATGCAGCAATTATTTGAGTGCATGCTATAAGCAGGCACTATGATAAACCAAAGGGCTATAGATAAGAATAACACGGAAAAAAAAAAAAAAACCTCTTACTTACATTGCATATGAGATACTTAGAAAGCAGCATACCATGGATTCAGCACTTAATTTTGTAATTAGATCTAGATTCAAAGCCTACAAGTTCTTTCTGTTTCGGTTTATTCATCAGTAGAAAAATGAATAGCACTTAACTAGGGCTTCCCTGGTAGCTCAGTTGGTGAAGAATCTGCCTGTAATGCAGGAGACCCAGTTCGATTCCTGGGTTGGGAAGAACCCTTGGAGAAAGATAGGCTACACACTCCAGTATTCTTGGGCTTCCCTGGTGGCTCAGGTGGCAAAGAATCTATGTGCATTCCAGGAGACCTGGGTTGGGAAGACCCCCTGGAGAAGGGCATGGCAACCCACTCCAGTATTCTTGAAGGGGCTTCCCTGATATCTCAGTTGGTAAAGAGTCCACCTGCAAGGAAGGAAACATTGGTTCAATTCCTGGGTTGGGAAGATCTCCTGGAGCAGGGAAAGGCCACCCATGACAGTATTCTGGCCTGGAGAGTTCCATGGACTATAGAGTCCATGTGGTCCCAAAGAGTTGGACAGGACTGAGAGACTTTCACTTTCACTTGCCTAAGAGGTTTGTTGCAGGGGCCAAATCTTATTATTAAAGTAAATCTCTTAATATTATGTTGGGCTGTATGAAGTTTATAACAGACGGAAGCTATTTATTATTTAACGTGTGTTACACTGTATCACTTTATTTTTTAATGATATTGACACACTGCTATGACTACATGTTTAGGCATATATATATATATATATATATATACACATACATACATACAGGGCCATTGGGTAAAATATTTATGGTATAACATTCTCTTATTAATGAAACCTATACCATTTATCTCCTCATTGATTTTGGTAAGATAAACTTTTATAAGTTTCTTCTGAGAGATTTTTCAATATTTAACTCTCTGAATTTTGCTATGTTTATGTTTGAAAGCTCTGTGATCCCTTAGAAATATTGTCATTTATATTTTTATCTTTTCTAAAAATATATTTATTTTATAAATTTGAATCCTCTTTTACCTTTTTGTTGTTCCGTTGCTAAGTCGTGTCCAACTCTGTGACCTCACAGACTGCAGCGTGTCAGGCTTCTCTGTCCTTCACAGTTTCCTGGAGTTTCCTCAAACTCATGTCCATCAACTCAGTGACGCTATCCAACCATCTCATCCTCCTTTACTTTAAGTTCATATTAACTTAAAGTGTAACAACCATCTCATCCTCCTTTACTTTAAGTTCATATTAATTTAAAGTGTAAGATAAGGATACAATTTAAGGGCTATTTTCCAAAAAACCATGTATCTCAAAATTATTTGATAATTATTACATCTGCTCATATAAATTTTATAATATATTCATAGTCATAAAGTTTATACCTCCTGGGAATACAAATTATATTGTTACTTAAATTATGGTATTGCTTATGTTGTAAGCATATATAGAGACCTAACTTCTTATTTCTTTCAATGTGAGCATTTTTTATTTTTTTGGTGAGCAAATATGTCTTAAATATCAATATATACCACAATAATTTCAGATTCAAATATCTCATTCTTCAATTTTTAAATGTTATTTATTATTACCCTGTTGTGCATTTCTAGGTAAAAGTTTCCAGGGAAGTATCTGTGAACAGTCTATGGTCTGAATCCTACAGATCTAAGAATAGATGTCTGTTCTGTTACCCCAGCATATTAAATAATTTGTTCTTGGTCAAAATATCCTTGCACCACAATATTTTTACTCTCAAAAATTTGTTCTCATTTTACATTGCATTCTGGGCACTCTGGATTAAGTAGAACCTGAAACAAGTATGACTTTATTTTTACTTTTTGTGAATTTTTTCTTTAAATTCAAAAACTCTGCTGTGTTTATTCTAAGTCACTTTATTTGTGTGTGTTGGGAGGGGTGCAGGTTAATGAACTCTATTGACTCATAAACTTAGGTAATGTCTCTTGTTTTGTTTATTTTGGCAAACTCTTAAAAAGGGTTCTCTTAATGAGTGATTGTTTAGCTTCAATTGTTATAATTCCTTCCCAGTGGCTATTGATTATTTATTTTGTCATTTTTTCTTCTACAGTTTCTACTATTATTATTATATTTTTCTTTATATCTGGATATCTGTAATCTTTATTAGTGATTGCATTTTCTATAAGGGCAATTATGTTCCTTATTATAACTGAAGCCAACTTTAATTTTTCCATGTGGTATCTTTTTCTCTCCCATATGCTTTTTATATACTTGCCAGCAACATTTAGAATTCAACATTCTCCCTATTCTCTTATTTTTCCCATTTTATATGTATTTGACACGTTTATGGCATACCATTTTCTTAAGGGAAAACTGTATTTATTAGCTCAAGGCCAATGTTGTGTTTTATCCTTGAATGAGGTAGAGCCTAACACTGTTGATATTTGCGAAGGACATTCTTCTCTTCTATGGATATCCCTTTCTTTTTGTTTCTAGAATCTCATAGTTGGTTTACTGCTCTCTGCAGTGATTCCTATCTTCTCTAGGCAAATTCCAGGATCAAGCAAACCTTTAAATAGCCTAGCTATGCAAAAGTCATGCAGAATATTATCCTGTGTGTCCTGCCCTTTGTTCTAAATATGAATTAGTTCCTAGCTAATTGTAAAGACTCTATATATTTTCAAAATGAATTATCCTCAGGCATTAGCAGTCGTCTACTAATTTCTGCTTTTTCCTTGCAATGATCCTTGAAATGCCTCATCAGTTTTCAGACCTCTACAAGGGAAAGTGGTGGACTTCTGTAGACTAATGATAGATAATGACAAGGTTAAGAGAGTAGTTCTGACCAACTCTGGAATGAGAGCTAGGAGTTAAGAGTGACCTCAGACTTTTTCATTGGATCCTTGAATTAAAACCTTTATTGGATGTTATGTTGATGGATAAGATCTTTCTTTCTGTATAATAGCATTCTTATTTCATATAATCAGACCGTAAGTTAGTTCCTAATCATTTATTAGCTGGCTAATATGTAACCTTTCATCTTGGAGACTTAAATGTATTTCATCAGTATTTATGGTTTCATCGGCGGCTACAATGTATTTTTCTGTGTTTTCATGAGTATATCAAAGGTCTGGCACAGGTAGGCAGCTGTCATCTGAAAGTTACACCATTACCTTCTAACACAGATTTCAGCGTCTTTAATAATAATTGGTAATGGCCTTTACTGCCTGTTGATACATTTGCTTTAATGATTAAGATTTATCATGATATTAAAAACTCAAATAAGGAAAAATTTAATGTGATCCCCTTTCAGAAAATTCCACATGGCTTGAATAGCTGATGATATGCCTTTAAAAAAAAAAAAACACCCTCTGAGAAAATAATTTTTCTTGAACTTTTGAGAAGTATAACTTGAAAGAAAAGTAGACTTTTGTTTTAAAATTCATATTTTTTATGATTATGGAACAAATTTTATGCAACTATATAGAAAAATATGAAATTCCAATTTAGAATTCCATCATGAAACTACATCATTCTAATTTCTCCATGCCACGGTTTGTTAATATTCCTCAAAGTCCCAGGATGCAACTATAAGACTGCATTCAAGTCTATGAACATGAGGCAATCATGCTCAGCAGAGTATAACAATAATTATAATAGAGATTAAATAAAAATAATTAGAAAAAGTTCATCTAGTTTTGATGTATTAATTATTCTGACCCTGTTCTATTCAGAGTCTAATTATCTGGTTCAGTGAAAATGCCAAGATTTCTACGACTCATAAAAATTACATTCAAGTAATTATGTCAGCAAACTAAACAGTATTCATTTACCATGCCTTTTTATGCACACATTTGAATATGCTTTTTTAACTGTTTTTGCTCTTTGTTCCTATTCATGGGAAATAATACCTGTAGAGAAATTTGAAAGTCAGTTGCACTCTGAGTGTAATGTGCAATTCTTGCCGATATTCTTCTTTTGTAAAACTGCTGTAAGTCTCATATAACCTTTGTTTAAAAAACATGAATTAAAGTTCACTCTTCAGTTGTTTCAAAGAAACCTTTAAAACCTGTAGCTGTAGTTAAAAAAAAAAAAAAATTAAAGCAGTAATACAAAGCATCTCCTTGAAAGTTTCTTACCTTTGGTAGCTCAGAAACAAAGTAGGCTTCCAGAGTTACTTTTCTACCCTTATTTCTTTTAAAGACATATAACGGCATCCTATAAAAGAGTCTGGATTTGGAAAAGTTTGTATGTGTATATAATATTGGTATCTTAATCTCATCAACAAAGTTTTAATATACTTAAATATTTCAAATCACTCAGCAGTTTTAAGCTATGAGAAGTTTTCCATTTTTATGGCCCAGTTAGGAATTCCTTAATGCTCACAGCTAAGTAACTTCATATGACAAAGACACAGAAATACACTGGTGAGGAAATCAATATCTGTTCCATTCCTTTTAATCCCTTTTACTATCTTACTAAAATATTCCATAGACATTTTAAACAAAAGTTTGTTGCTGGAAGTATTCATATTATTGCTTTGCTTCTGTTTCCTTCTTTGTATAGATAAACAAACAGAAGATTGGTTGAAAATATAACCTTCAGTTAAATTCATATTGGGAAGAATATGTTAATGATAAGGTTTGAACTCTTTCCCTGGTGTTCTAGTAATAAGATATATCTATGATACACACAAATATGTATGTAGTAATGGCCTGTTTGTTAAAGGGGGGACTATATCTACCTCGATTCTTAGTTTACTTTCAGGAACTACAAATTAGTTCCAAAATTTATCCAGGATAGGAAGGGGCAGAAGAATCAAGGAAAGCTATTAAAATGGATGGAGCTAAAGTGAGACTAAGATGAGAAGAAGGCAATTAAAAAATTTACATAAAATACGCTCACAACCATGGCTCTGTATTCACTGAACATAGCTGAGGGGCTTCCCTGATGGCTCAGCGGGTAAAAATTCTGCCTGTAATGCAGGAGACACAGGAGATGCGGGTCTGATCCTTGGGTCAGGACAATTCCCCTAGAGGAGGAAACGGCAACATAGCCCAGTATTCTTGCCTGAAAAACCCCATGGACAGAGAAGGCTGGCAGACTACAAAGGGTCGCAAAGAATGGGACATGACTGACCAACTAAACGTATGCACCCACGTAATTAGGTAAAAATGAAAGTGAGGTTAGTGATGGAGCTGGTGCTGAAGACAAGTTGCCCAAAGACATGATTCCTTTGTGTTTTATATTTACAGAAATGACCCTGCTAGGACCTCCACAGTAAAATTTTTTCATAGTCTCTATTTTTAAGCATACATTGATGTGTTTGTCAATGCTAATATTAATAAGATATCATGAGAAACAATAAACTTTGCAGAAGAAACATCTTCCTTTGAATTTGTCGGCTGTACTCAGTACCCTCACTTGTTCTGAAACACCAGACATTGAAAATGAAACGCTAAAATTTTATAAAGTAGCAGTCTGCCTCTAGGCTTTAAGTAGAACAAGGACCCAAGTCTTTTCACAGGTTCAGATAATCACATATACACAGAGTATGTCGCTTTCCCCCACTCTTGAAATAGCAGAAGGTTTAGAAGTAAGTAACTAGCTGTTTTGTGTTTTGATGCCAAGTGTCTCATTTTGACACCTGTTAAGCTTTCCCCTTGAATATGTTGCTCTTTATTGCTGCAATACAGAAAATAAGATAATAATATAAATGTATGCTTGCAATTCACCATCTAGTTTTTGAAGTTTTAGAAGCAGTGAGGTGATACAGAATAAAGATATCTGAAGTTAAAAACTCCTGGATTTATTAATCAAAGCCACCAGATAGCAAAGGGGGTAAACCAATAGAGAATCGGGCCCATGCAGCTCTCAGTCTTATCATGGCCTTTTATGAAATCCTAGACTTCAGCTCTTTTAGATCTTAGATCTAAGATCCTTCACCTAAAAAATATTAATGTATGTACTAGATAACATTTAAGCTTCCTTTATTCTCTTTATTATGAAAATGTATTTCATTAACTTGGAGTATATCTCAGACACATCTGGAAAACTACATTTTAGAAAAATCTCAGTGGAAAGAGATCTCTCTCTACTAAGATGAAGGTGAAATTTGTAAGTTTGTTTAGGCAACAAAGCCCTTTCTTATTTCTTTCAAAGGAATATACTTTGATCACACCAAATGCAATATTATCTTAAAATATTTTTTTGGATAGTTCTTGTATGAGGAGAAAAAATTTTTCCAGTAAAAATCCATGAGGATGGTTAAGTCACAGCTCTCCATTTCTCTCTGAGTATAATCTTTAATTATGTCTAGCTTTCAACTTATCTCTAATGAAAGAGAAGTTAACTTGTTAAATGGGGAACTGATCCCAAAGTATATACTAAGTTTTTAATGTATTTAGAGATTATAGATCTTTTTCAGCTGGGAAAAAAATAGACTGGATTCCCTTCCCAAGTATAATGTCTCTGATCACAAATGTGTGCTTTAAGTGCTTGAATAAATTCATACAGTTTTACCTTTTCCTAGTTAATAAACTCAAAAATACTTGGTTTTGATAGGTCAGAAAAGTTGGTGTATATGGAATATTAAAAATAACTAACAAAAAACTACATGAAGTATTTCAAGTTGAGCATTCTTCTTTTATTTTTTGTTGTAGACAAGCAACTGAAATATTTTCATTTTGCACATATATGAAAGGAAAGGGTATATATACCCAATTTATTCCATTTAAAAAATATTAAATATATAGAAAAGGGTTAAGTAGTGAGTACTAGCACACACCCAAGCTCATGTCATCCAAATATAAAATATATTTGAAAAAATGTCCCTGTTCATCATCACCATCAAGTTGGTGATGCCATCCAACCATCTCATCCTCCGTGGTCCCCTTCTCCTCCTGCTTTCCATCTTTCCCAGCATCAGGGTTTCTTCCAGTGAGTCAGTTCTTCACATCAGGTGGCCAAAGTATTGGAGTTTCAGCTTCAACATCAGTCCTTCCAATAAACACTCAGGACTGATCTTTAGAATGGACTAGCTGGATGTCCTTGCAGTCCAAGGGACTCTCAAGAGTCTTCTCCAACACCACAGTTCAAAAGCATAAATTCTTTGGTGCTCATGGTCTGTAGAACCTTTATTTTCAATGAATGCATAAATTCTGATACATCCATACAAAGGAACATTATTCAACAGTAAAAGGAATAAACTATTGATTCATGCAACAGCCTGATAGGTCTCAAGGCAATTATGCTATGTTGTAGCAAATATCAAAAGAAACCAAAAGTCAATCCCAAAATGTACACATTATATGATTCCATTTATCTAACATTCTCAAATGGCAGAACTATAGAGATGGAGGACACACCAGTAGTTGCTGGGGGCAGAAATGGAGAGGAGAGGCAGGGGTGTGACTACAGAGAGGTGATACAAGGGAGTTCATTTGATGATGATGGATTTTTTTTTTAAACTTTACTGTGCCTGAATACACAATAAACACTAGTGAATAAGTATTCACTATTATTATTTTTTTAGAAAGTGTTTTCCCCCACAATAATTATAGTAAAGATATTTATACCATTTAAAAAATGGAATTTTTTTTTACTGTTTTTTGTCATTTTCTTTTCTTCTTTAAGAACTCAAATAAGAAAAGATCCAAGTTAAGCATTCTCATCCATCCTATTTTCTCTATCTCAGATATAGCAGTATATTGAAGTTGATGTTTGTTGTTTCTGTCTACAATCTTATACTTTTGGTTCATATGCATTCATACATTATATATAATATTTTGGTTTGTTTTTCAAATTGACACAGAAGGCCATGTTACAGGGATGTTTTCATAACTTGCTTTAGAACCATAAAATATTCTGGAGGTATATACATGTTGATGAATGTATACACAATCCATTAATTTCAACTGTTTTATTACATTGTGAGATTATATCACAGTTTTTTTATCTCATTCCCTGTTGATATAATTTGATAATTTTATGTAGTTTTTTCTTGATTACAAACAATGCTTTTGTAAACATTGTAGCACATGTCCCTCTGTGTATATATGCCAGTAGTTGTTTAGGTTGTAAAGCTAGTAAAACAATTTATACATTTTATATTTACATATACATTTATTAGATATTATCAAATTTGTTTTCAGGTGATCAGTTTCCATTCCATTTAGCCATATATAAGAGATTCATTGGTATTATGAATCTTAATATCCATCTCTATCTATCTATCTATCTATTCACATATAAAAGCTATTTGGTTCTTTTGGTAGTTTGAATTTGCAGAAAATAAGTTTAAGCATGAGGCTTCCCAGGTGACTCAGTGGTAAAGAATATGCCTGCCAAGCAGGAGCCTTGGGTTCCACCCCTTGGCCCAGAAGATTCCCTACAGAGGGGCATGGCAACCTACTCCAGTATTTTTCCCTGGGAAATCCCATGGATAGAAGAGCCTGGCAGATTACAGTCCACAAGGTTGCAAGGAGTCAGATGCATACTTAGCAACTAAACTACAACAAGTTTAAGCATATATTCATATACTGATTATTTGGTTTCTTTCTCCTCTGAATTATACTCATTGAGTAGTAACTATTGAGTAAAGAGGTGAAATAGAAGGAAAATAAGCCACACAGATACCTGAAGGAAAACTTGCCCAGGAAGGGAGAAAAACATGTACTAATGTCTTTGTGGAGGAATATCTGGTAAGAAGGCTTAGATAACTAGAGAGCAATTAGTAGAAAAATTCAGGAATTGCAAAGACTGAACATGCTCATGTGCACTCAAAGGTAAGGAGTGGTAAAGACTATTCATTGGGAAAAGCTGGGTAGACGATTAAAATGAATTTGCCTTTTACTTTGGGTGAAATATGAAGTCAATGGATGGTGTTAGTAAATCAGTGGCATGAATAACTTTAATTCTAACAGGATCATTCTGACTGCTGTGGTGAGATTAGATGTCATGACAAAGAGCAGAAGCCAGCAAACTGGTGATGGAATTGTTACCAAAAAAACTAAGCAAGGGTTAATTGTGGCTTAGATTGGGGTGACAGCCACAGAGGTAGTCAGGAGTGGTAAGAATTCGAATATATTTAAAGTCAGGCTCAGAGAATGTATTGATAAATTAGAGGTGGGCTGTAAGTGAAAAAGATGAGTCAAGGATGACTCAAGCTTTTTGGGTTGAGAAATAAGAAGGAAGTTCCTGTGTACTAAGATATGTACTAACTTCTTGGCATTTCAAAGAATTTTACAATATCAAACAGAGGTAGGTATGGTTATAGTTGAATAAGTGTCTATAGCAGAATCAGAAGACTTCTGATTTTTTAGTAGAGACATAAAATGAGGGTTCTGATGGAAGAGCCAATAGCTTCAGGTGAATTTCTGTGTCTGGCAGTGGAAGATTAACTGCCTCCCTCCAGAACTGTTAGAAAAACAGGTATGGGAGGGGTTGAGGGGAGATGCAGTATAAAATGTCTTCAAAGTTACTGGAGAGCGACCAAGGAAATGAAGTCTTAGTGTTCAAGGTTCTGGAAGATGGTGACTGTCTTGTTGCTATCTCAAGACATCTTCTGTTCCAAAGCAAAAGCTAATAGGTTGAGAAATTATACCGAAGTGACAGAGTCTGTGGAGGCTGAAAAGAGATTCTAACCATCTCATTAATGGGATAATAAAAGTTGTCATTCCACTACTGTGAAGAGGAAGTGTGTGCATGCTCAGTCTCCAACCCATGTGGGGAGGGGCTGCCGTAAATACTGCAGGGATTTTGTGGCACTGTGACATGCTTACCAAAGGACTGTGTCATAAAAGAGAAGAACACTGCTTAGAAAGATTGAAGACCATCTTTGAATCATCTTAATATCTAATATCCTAAATTGATTAGGGATTGCTAGTGCCCATAGTATAACTCCATAAACAAAGTAAAAGTAAATCCTTTCTAAGAGAAGTAATGAAATCCAAGGTCTCACATTCTCTCTAAAATTTTTAATATGAAATATCCAATATTCATGTAAAAATAAGCGGGCATGAGGGAAAACAATACCTGAATGAAAGCAGAGATAAGAGGCAAAAGAAACAAACATAGGAATCCAGATAATAGAGTTATCAGATGCAGACAGTGAGATGACAAGGGTTAACAGGTTTAAGAACTTAAGTGGTAAAATGGAGAATTTCATTAGCTATTAAAAATAAGCAAAGGAAATTCTAGAACTGAAAAATCAGTAATGGGAATTAACCTAACTAAAAAGGCTGATTTGTTTAAAAAAATGTGCATGTATTCATATATTCAGGTGTGTATATGTATTCATATATTCAGGTATATGTATTCATATATTGAAACATGGTTAGGAAAAGATCCCCCCAAATAAATAAAGACATTAAAAAATAGGGTATAATAAAAGACTGTTATATGCATAACTGGGTTCATAAGAGGAAAGAAGAAAGAAACTGAATGGGAAAACATTTGAAGAGATTATAATGGATTTTCCTAAACCAACAAAATATTTTCAGACAATCTTGAAAGTCAGCATACTTTAAGCAAGTTTAAAGAAAAGTACGTTTAGGCACATTATAGCAACATGTAGCATACATTAAATAAAAGCAGTCAAAAAATAATATTTAAGAAATTCCCTGATGATCAAGTGGTTAAGACTCTGCACCCTTACTGCCAGGGCCTCGATTCAGCCCCTGGATCCCACGAGTCTTGTGCAGCCAAAACAAAACAAACCACCAACAACAAAGAAACACACAATCTTTGGTTTTACTTTGAATGAGGTCTGCTTTTCAACCAAATTAATGAAAGACAGAAAACAATGGAAACATCTTTTTAAAATGAAGGAAAAACACAGTGACCATCCTAGAATTCTATATCTAGCAAAGTCATCTTGCTAAAAATAAAGGCGAACTATAGACATTTTCACACAAAAGAAAAACAGAGAATTGGTCACTAGCAAACCCACATTAAAGAAAGGAAATGCCAAAAGCAATTCTCTAGGTAAAAAGAAAAACAACTAGGTAAGGAAGTATAGTGCTACTGAAAGGAATGAAGAACATGTGACGTAAGTATGTGAGTAAACCTAAGGAATAGTAATGACCTAAAAATGATATAATTGTGGTGCATTATAGAGTTTAAAATATGTACATAAAAAGTAAACTATATAAAAACCTAAGCAGAAACAAGAGGGCACTAATACAAGTTTTGTTTTAATATTCTTGCAATATAGGAAAATAAGTAAAAATACAAATTTATGTTGACCTTTAATAGATTAAGAATGCATGTTTTAATATCTGGGATATCCACTAACATATTTATGAAAGCAGATTAAAATAATGAATTATTAGGTGGAAAGAGGGGATAACAAAATAATTAATTGAATGAAGGCAAGAAAGCTTATGAGAAAGGAATAACAAATGAGGAAAATAGAAAACGAGAATATAGCAGATTTGAAGTTAAATATGTATGTAATTATTATAATGACATGGCAAAGAATTTCAAACTAGATTTTAAAAACAACTGTCTGCTACTTATGAGAGATAAATCTAAATTATCAGAATGCACAAATGTTAAAAATAAAGAATAAAAAGACATACAATGAAAATAAAAATCAAAAGGAATCTGGCATAGCTGTAGTAATATCAGACTAAGTAGATTAATCTCAGACAAAGCATACTAGAGATAAAGAGGTACTTCATAGTCATGATCATTAGTATGTTAACAATTATAATCCAGCAGGAACATTTAACAATTTATAGTATATATGCACTAATTGCACAGCCTCAAATATACAAAGTAAAACTAAAATTTAAAAAAGAAATAAAGCCACAATCTACTTAAGAGTTTTTGGATAGATATTGAATTTTCTCAAATGCATTTTAACCTTATTGAAATGATCCTATTTTTTTCTTCACCCTGTATTTATGATAAATGAGATTGATTTATGAATAATTTAAGGAATTTACTTTCTCAGGATAAACCTAACCTAGCCATATGTTTATTTTTGTTTTTGTTTGTTTGTTGTTAGTATTGCTGGATTATATTTTCAAATCATTTATTAAGAAGTTTTAAAACTGTATTTGTAAGAGTCTGTAATCACTTCTTTTTTTTTTTTTTATTTTATTTTATTTATTTTTTTTAATTTTATTTTTTTTTTTTTTAATTATTGTTTTAGCCATACATTGTTATGATATCACCATGGGTTTACATATGCTTCCCCTCCGGGTCCCCCCTCCCTCCTCCCTCCCCCCCGGGAAATCTCGCTGCACCAGTCCCGAGCATCAATCCTGGGCTGGCGATTGATTAGACACATGACAATTAACATGCTTCAGTGCCCTTCTCCCATCTCATCCCACCCTTACCCTCGTCCACAAAGTCCACAAGTCTATTCTATACATCTGCGTTCCTTTTGTTGTCTCCCATGTTGGGTTCTCATTACTGTCTTTCTAAATTCCATATATATGTGTTAATATACTGTATTGTTGTTTTTGCTTCTGGCTTACTTCACTCTGGATAATGGGCTCCAGTTTCGTCCATCTGAGTAGAATTGCTTCAAATGAATTTTTTTTTAATGCTGAGTAATATTCCATTGTGTATATATACCACAGCTTTCTTATCCATTCGTCAGTTGATGGGCATCTAGGTTGCTTCCATGTCCTGGCTATTGTAAACAATGCAGCGATGAACATTGGGGTGCACGTGGCTCTTTCAATTCTGGTTTCCTCGGTGTATATGCCCAGCAGTGGGATTGCCGGGTCATATGGCAGGTCTATTTGCAGCTTTTTAAGGAACCTCCACACTGTTTTCCATAGTGGCTGTACTAGTTTGCATTCCCACCAACAGTGTAAGAGGGTTCCCTTTTCTCCACATCCTCTCCAGCATTTATTGCTTGTAGACTTTTGGATGGCAGCCATTCTGACTGGTGTAAAGTGGTACCTCATTGTGGTTTTGATTTGCATTTCTCTGATAATGAGTGATGTTGAGCATCTTTTCATGTGTTTGTTAGCCATTTTTATATCTTCCTTGGAGAAATGTCTGTTAAGTTCTTTGGCCCACTTTTTAATTGGGTTGTTTATTTTTCTAGAATGGAGCTGCAGGAGTTGTTTGTAAATTTTTGAGATTAATTGTTTGTCTGTTGCTTCATTGGCTATTATTTTCTCCCATTCTGAAGGCTGTCTTTTCAGCTTGCTTATAGTTTCCTTTGTTGTGCAAAAGCTTTTAATTTTAATTAGGTCCCATTTGTTTATTCGTGTTTTTATTTCCAATATTCTGGGAGGTGGGTCATGGAGTATCCCGCTTTGGATTATAGCAGAGAGTGTTTTGCCTATGTTATCCTCTAGGAGTTTTATAGTTTCTGGTCTTATGCTTAGATCTTTGATCCATTTTGAGTTTATCACTTCTTATAATATTTTAATTCGATTTTATTTGAAAAGTTATGATACCCTAATAAAATGAGCTGGAAATGATTATCTTATTCTCTCCTTTCTATAAAATAGACTATATCAAAATGTGCAGAACGTGCAGACCTCTCAAGCCACATTCTGTATTTTGACACAGTCTATTTCATCATCATTCATTTCAAAAGATTTTAAAATTTCACTTGTAAATACATTTTTAACTCAAGCAGTATTTGGATGTATGTTATTCACTTTACAAACATTCGAATATTATATAGCTATATTTGTTGTTACTTTCTTATTGCAGTTGGATATCATTATCTGTAAGAATTCAGTCTTTGGAAATTTATTGTTGTTTGTGTCATGGCCTATCATATGGTGAAAATTGTTGAATATTTCATCTGCATCAGAAAAGATGTGTATTCTGCAGCTGTTTGTATAAGTATTTGTTAAATTTCATTTAGGTTAAGGTGATTGAAAATGTGACTTCTGTACTTACAATTATTATGGTAAAGAAATGATCTTCTTACAATTATTATGGTAAAAATGATTGTCTTACTGTTATGAAATGTCCCTCTTAATCTCTCATATTAATTTTTAGCTTAAAATAGCATTTATAGTTCTCTGCTGAGATTCCTCATTTGTTCCATCATTGCTATAATATTTAATACTCTGAAAATATTTTTAGTAGCTACAGACTGCTTCTAATTTCAACATTTGTCTCATCTTGGTGTCTGTTTCTATTGACTATATATTCCCTGATGCAGGTCACTTTTACTTATTTATTTGCATGTCTAAACAATTTTATCATATGCTGAATATTGTGACTAATGTAGAGAATTTGGACTCTGTTTTCTTTCTTTTATAATTAAAAAAAAAAAAAAAGAAAAAGAAAAAAAAAATAAAATAAAATAAAAATGCTTATAGTTGCTGATAATAGTCTCTTATGATCCTTTGTATTTCTGTGTTTTCTGTTGTGATCTCTCCGTTTTCATTTCTAATTCTGTTGATTTGGTTCTTCTCCCTTTGTTTCTTGATGAATCTGGCTAATGGTTTGTCAATTTTATTTATCTTCTCAAAGAACCAGCTTTTGGCTTTGTTGATTTTTGCTATGGTCTCTTTTGTTTCCTTTGCATTTATTTCTGCCCTGATCTTTAAGATTTCTTTCCTTCTACTAGCCCTGGGCTTCTGCATTTCTTCCTTTTCTAGTTGCTTTAGGTGTAAAGTTATGTTATTTATTTGACTTTTTTCTTGTTTCCTGAGGTGAGCTTGTATTGCTATGAACTTTCCCCTTAGCACTTCTTTTACTGTGTCCCATAGGTTTTGGGTTGTTGTGTTTTCATTTTCATTCATTTCTATGCATATTTTGATTTCTTTTTTGATTTATTCTGTGATTTGTTGGTTATTCAGCAGTGTGTTGTTGAGCCTCCATATGTTAGGGTTTTTAATTGGTTTTCTCCTGTAATTGATATCTAATCTCACTGCATTGTGGTCAGAAAAGATGCTTGGAATGATTTTAATATTTTTGAATTTACCAAGGCTAGATTTATGGCCCAGGATTTGATCTATTCTGGAGAAGGTCCCGTGTGCACTTGAGAAAAAGGTGAAATTCATTGTTTTGGGGTGGAATGTCCTATAGATATCAATTAGGTCTAATTGGTCTATTGTATCATTTAAAGTTAGACTTTCCTTGTTAATTTTCTGTTTAGTTGATCTAACCATTGGTGTGAGTGGAGTATTAAAGTCTCCCACTATTATTGTGTTATTGTTAATTTCCTCTTTCATACTTGTTAGCATTTGCCTTACATATTGTCATGCTCCTATGTTGGGTGCATATATATTTATAATTGTTATTTCTTCTTCTTGGATTGATCCTTGTGCAAATAAACTGGACAACCTGGATGAAATGGACAAATTCTTAGAAAAGTACTACTTTCCAAGACTAAACCAGGAAGAGATAGATAATCTTAACAGACTCATCACAAGCACGGAAATTGAAACGATAATCAGAAATCTTCCAAAAAACAAAAGCCCAGGACCAGATGGCTTCACAGCTGATTTCTACCAAAAATTTAGAGAAGAGCTAACACCTATTCTACTCAAACTCTTCCAGAAAATTGCAGAGGAAGGTAAACTTCCAAACTCATTCTATGAGGCCTCCATCACCCTAATTCCAAAACCTAACAAAGATGCCACAAAAAACGAAAACTACAGGCCAATATCACTGATGAACATAGAAGCAAAAATCCTTAACAAAATTCTAGAAAATAGAATCCAACAACCCATTAAAAAGATCATACATCATGATCAAGTAGGCTTTATCCCAGGGATGCAAGGATTCTTCAATGTTCACAAATCAATCAATGTAATACACCACATTAACAAATTGAAAAATAAAAACCACATGATTATCGCAATAGATGCAGAGAAAGCCTTTGACAAAATTCAACATCCATTTATGATAAAAACCCTCCAAAAAGCAGGAATAGAAGGAACATACCTCAACATAGTAAAAGCTATATATGACAAACCCACAGCAAACATTATCCTCAACGGTGAAAAACTGAAAGCATTTCCCCTGAAGTCAGGAACAAGACAAGGGTGCCCACTCTCACCACTAGTATTCAACATAGTTTTGGAAGTCTTGGCCACAGCAATCAGAGCAAATAAAGAAATAAAAGGGATCCAGATTGGAAAAGAAGTAAAACTCTCACTTTTTGCAGATGACATGATCTTCTACATAGAGAACCCTAAAGACTCACCAGAAAATTACTAGAGCTAATCAGTGAATATAGTAAAGTTTCAGGATACAAAATCAACACACAGAAATCACTGGCATTCCTATACACTAACAATGAGTAAACAGAAAGAGAAATTAAGGAAACAATTCCATTCACCATCGAAACAAAAAGAATAAAATACTTAGGAGTATTTCTACCTAAAGAAATAAAAGACTTATAAATAGAAAACTATAAAACACTGATGAAAGAAATCAAAGAGGACACAAATAGATGGAGAAATGTGCCGTGTTCTTGGATTGGAAGAATCAATATAGTGAAAATGAGTATACTACCCAGAGCAATCTATAAATTCAATGCAATTCCTATCAAGCTACCAGAGGTCTTTTTCAGAGAATTAGAACAAATAATTTCACAATTTCTTTGGAAATACAAAAAACCTCGTATAGCCAAAGCAATCTTGAGAAAGAAGAATGGACCTGGAGGAATCAACCTACCTGACTTTAGGCTATACTACAAATCCACAGTCATTAAGACAGTATGGTACTGACACAAAGACAAAAATATAGATCAATGGAACAAAATAGAAAGCCCAGAGATAAATCCACACATCTATGGACACCTTATCTTTGACAAAGGAGGCAAGAATATACAATGGAGAAAAGACAATCTTTTTAACAAGTGGTGCTGGGAATACTGGACAGCCACTTGTAAAAGAATGAAACTAGAACACTTTCTAACACCATACACAAAAATAAACTCAAAATGGATCAAAAATCTAATCAGAATACCAGAAACTATAAAACTCCTAGAGGATAATAGGCAAAACACTCTCCGACATAAACCAAAGCAGGATCCTCTATGACCCACCTCCCAGAATATTGGAAATAAAAGCACAAATAAACAAATGGGACCTAATTAAAATTAAAAGCTTCTGCACAACAAAGGAAACTATAAGCAAGGTGAAAAGGCAGCCTTCAGAATGGGAGAAAATAATAGCCAATGAAGCAACGGACAAACAATTAATCTCAAAAATATACAAGAAACTCCTGCAGCTCCAATCGAGAAAAATTAACAACCCAATTAAAAAGTGGGCCAAAGAACTTAACAGACATTTCTCCAAAGAAGACACAAAAATGGCTAACAAACACATGAAAAGATGCTCAACATCACTCATTATCAGAGAAATGCAAATCAAAACCACAATGAGGTACCACTTACACCAGTCAGAATGGCTACAATCCAAAAGTCTACAAGCAATAAATGCTGGAGAGGATGCGGAGAAAAGGGAACCCTCTTACACTGTTGGTGGGAATGCAAACTAGTACAGCCACTAGGGAAGACAGTCTGGAGGTTCCTTAAAAAACTGAAAATAGAACTGCCATATGACCCAGCAATCCCACTGCTGGGCATACACACCGAGGAAACCAGAATTAAAAGAGACACGTGTTCCCCAATGTTCATCACCGCATTGTTTACAATAGCCAGGACATGGAAGCAACCTAGATGCCCATCAACTGACGAATGGATAAGAAAGCTGTGGTACATATACACAATGGAATATTACTTAGCATTAAAAAAAAATTCATTTGAATCAGTTCTACTCAGGTGGACAGAATTGGAGCCTATTATCCAGAGTGATGTAAGCCAGAAGGAAAAACAGAAATACAGTATACTAACGCATATATATGGAATTTAGAAAGATGGTAATGAGAACCCTGCATGCGAGACAGCAAAAGAAACGCAGATGCATAGAACAGACTCGTGGACTCTGTGGATGAGGACAAGGGAGGGATGATATGGGAGAATGGCATTGAAACATGTTAATTATCAAATGTGAAATCAATCACCAGCCCAGGTTTGATGCTCGGGGCTGGTGCACCAGGATGACCCAGGGGGAGGGAATCATGAGGGAGGAGGGAGGGGGGTTCTGGAGGGGGAGCATATGTAAATCCATGGCGGATTCATGTCAATGTATGGCAAAACTGACACAATAAAGTAAAGAAAAAAAAACTAAAGAAAATAAAAAATAAATAAAAATGCTGATTTTTATTCTAGCAGGCATATCACATGTTTGTAAAGCTCCAACCTCTATTTCCCCTGTTTTGGGCAGCAGCTAAAATTGCTGCTCAGTTTTTTAGACTTTTCAGCTTTTATTTTGGGCTTTGCTGGTGGCCCGCAATTCAGGAGACCTGGGTTCGATCCCTGGATGGAAAGATCCCCTGGTGAAGGGAACGCCTACTCACTTCAGTATTCTAGCCTGAAGAATTCCATGGACAGAGAAGCTTGACAGGGTATATAGTCCATAGGGTCGCAAAGAGTCAGACACGACTGAGTCACTTTGACTCTCGTGTTCAGCTTTTATTTTCTGTTGGTCTTCCCACATGTGTGCACAACTCAGTTAATAGCTTGTATGAAGGTTTGGTTCATATAAGGTTCTCTGTGTCTCCCTCTTTTCCATATTTCCCCCAATCTCTCTCTCTCTCACACACACACACACACACAACTTCAAGTACTTTGTCAGCCCTGAATTCTGCTCTTAGATCCCCTTCCATAAAAATGCAGCTGTCTGAGTTTGATTATCTAGTTAAGATCCAGGAGTACTCTAAGGTGGACAGGGTGTAACATGACATCTTTCTCAATACATTTTATTCCCTTCAATTGTTTATCATCTATGCTCAGTTTGGTTACTCTCTAGTGCCTCCAAATAACTGATTTTAATACTTTCCCTAGAATTTAGAGTTGTCTGTGAAATATCCATAAATAGGTTACTGAGATACAAATTATTCTGTCCTTCAGTTCAGTGGCTCAGTTGTGTCTGACTTTTTGTGACCCCATGGACTGCAGCACACCAGGCTTCCCTATCCAGAAGTTGAATCTCTCTTTTCTACAATAAACTACCAGAGGTGTATCCTCTCAAAGCAGCCACACACCAGGCTCATGAAGACCCTTCTTCCTCATTCTTGGTGAGTCACACAAAGAAAAAGACTAATGTCTCACCTAAAGCTACTAGTATGTCTAGTAAAATATCAAGAATGGAACCTTTCTGAGATCTGTTTTGTGGGTAGAAGTTAAACTTAGCTCTCAATAGAATTACAAACTTAAGGCTACCCAGTGGAGAATAGAATAGAGGTTGCTCTGTTGTACTGAAGGATTTGTTAGTCAGTGACCTGAAGCTGAGACTAATTTCCTTACTCCATAAAATGAGAGGCACTAATATATACTCTGACCCAAAGGATATGAAGAGTGTGGTTAGGTCTAAAATGTTTGAACTTCTCTAAGAAAAAATATTATGTAAATAGAAGATGTGTCTTGTAAGAGAAATCATTTAATTTAGTTTTCTAAACTACTCCCATAATACCCTTTCTACTGATGCATAACTACTATTTAATGATAATACTATTTGTATTTTAAATTACTTTGTGTGCACTGGATATTTACTCTGATCCCAAGAAGTATATTGCCTCCAGGGGGGTGGTGTTATGCTGCAGTCATAATTAACTTTTGCTTAAAAGTACTCTATGATCTTAGGAAAAAAATATTTGTTAACAGTATCATATTTACTCTTCATTGTACTGCAGAAAATTAATACATAATTTCTTTTGGTTTCTTTTGATATTTGCTACCATTGCCTTAGACCAAAGATGATATTTTCTTTAGTTATACATTATTAATTATTAAATGAAAGGCAGAGTATGACCATATATGCAGAGAATTTGATAGGCTTATTGGAATTAATCTACTTCCTATCAGACTGTAACAATGTAAGAATTAAAGTTTATAATTAGAGGAATAGGTTGCTTCTTTTTTCTTTAATACTTTTTAGTAGTATATATTGCATTATACTACCAAAATTTTCTCAGTGTGACCCTTACATCTTTTTGGTGACAAATTATAACTAAAATTCTCTCTGCTTACACTAGGTTGCTAAGTTATTTGTGATAACAGTGTTCAGGTAGAAAACCACCTATACTTGTTATACTTGTGTATCTATGTGGCATATGCATACATACTGGAAATAGGCACTATGAGCTTTGCATATGAGAACTGTTATCCGTCTTAGCCATTATAACATAACACAAAAACTAAGCTAGAATTACAAAATGGATATGCTTAACTCCATATGGTAAGAGTGTACATATTAAAAAATAAAGCATTCTTAAAGTGACATAAAAGTAATAAGTGTATTAACAGCAGAATGAATTTTAAAGACTATATAATTCTAAATAAGTGAAGAAGCCAGCATGTGCAGGTATTTTCTTCAGAAGACCAAGATAAAGTAAGCCAGTGCAGTTAAAGCTGATGACTGATTTTTTCCATTTACACAGTTAATGTGCAACTTAATGTAAATTCAAGTCATAATCTAGGTCAGAAGAGTATCATAATGAGTATTAGTCAGATGTTTTAATTAATGTGAATATGATTTATATGTACTTTAAACAGAAACATAGGCTATTAGATGAACAGTGTTGCTGTACCTTTGCTATTTAACTCTAAATAGTGAGATTTATTTAAGATTAAAACTTTAAGCCAGTTCTGTCGTATGGCATGCCACACACACGACAGCTATCAAGTTGTCTCTCCCTTGTGACAGTGATACAATATCTATTTTTTATAGTTACCATTTTACTGAAGGAATAAAACATCAGACACATCAGAATCCCTGGTAATTCAATGGACCTATCCACAAACACAAACATTATTTCAGGTAAGGTGATGACGTGTATTTATGGATCCTTGGGTACAAGCATGTCCTTCCTAGTCAGGTGCAACTATGTCCAGGCTGATAATTGTATGTTGGGAACATATAAAATTAAAGGCTAGGTCACAAATATGGGGCTTTTGTGATTTATATATTATGAATGGTTAGAGAAAATTTCCATGCACTTAGGTCACTATTCATTTCAGTCAAATTTAAAGAACATAGCACTGTTTGCATTGAAAGTCAATGTACTAGGCACGAGAGAGAGCCAAAAGTTAGAGTCTGTCCTTTGGGCATTTTAGTCTTTTCCTACTGTTACAGAATAAGCCAAAAGTGGATAAGAGGCAGGAAAAACATACAGAGAGTTTTCTGAGGTACCACGTGGGCTTTCTGAAAAGAAAATATATACATCTGTAATTACACTGGAAAAATAATTTAGAACTGTATCTGAGAAGGTGTTGCTAAAATTAGGAAAGAATTTATAAACAAATTTAGTGTTCTAAGTATTTATTTTCAATATTTGAACTGAGGATTGGCAACATACGTTTCTAATTAAATTTCGATATTCATTCTCCATAGTTTTAATGTTACTAGTTTCTTCCACTGAAGAATTTTAGAAAGATAGTATTCAATGGGTTTGATTCAAGTCCTGCAAAACTCATAGCTAAAGTATGCTATGTTATGAATGGAAATATTAATAATGAATAATTAATAATTCATTTAAGCTTAATGTAAAAGAATTTTAAATACAGTATTTTAGTTGAGTGGCCACAGTAATAATAACAGATAATTAGTAAGTATAACAGCAAGAATTTTTAAAAATTTCACGAGGTCTATAATCTTTTATCTGAGATGCAAGCCTAGCTTTTCAGTCTCTTATAACCTAAGTCCATCCCACTGAACTCTTAATAGAGTGTCATATCTCCTGTGATCATCAATTTTCATAGTACACTGAAATAAATCCTGCAAGTATCTATCAATGCCATTCATTCTATACTCCATGAATTAGACACAATTGGGGAGGTCTTCATCAATACTGACAAACATTCAATGTCTCTGGGTACAGGGCTCCAGCATTACTTTTTAAGAATATTTCTTCTCTCCTAAGTAGTGCATGCAAGGTCAGTCACTCAGTCATGTCCAACTTTTTGTGACCCCATGGACAATTTCCCAAGCAAGAACAATAGAGTGGATTGCCATTTACTTTTCCAGGGGATCTTCTCAACACAGGGATAGAACCCGTGGCTCATGCATTGCAGGCAGATTCTTTATTGCTGAGTCACCAGGGAAGCCCTCTTTAAATAGACCCAGTGATAAAAGTGTACCTGGAGACTGAGTGGGAAAATCCCTTTTCTAGACCCATTGCTGTTGTTTTAATCAGCAGCTTCCCAATGAGATCCCTATGTGAAGAAATTCCTCCCACTGCTTCTAGCCTTCACTGAATGTTTTCTTGCTAGAATTTCAATTATAATCATATATTTTTGACATATTCGGGATACATGATTTTATTTGTAAGGAAGCTCAGACGGAAATGGGCAGGAATATACAGAATTTTGTATTACAGAGATGCTGCCTTTCACACATCAGAGAGTGTTTTCAGTGGTTGGAAGTGGTGGTCTTTACATCAGCTAGATACTTGGCATAATATTGCCACAAAGAAGTTACTACTTTTTTTTTTTTTGCTAGTTTGTTTTCTTTTTAAATAAAGCTGAAAACAGTACTTCATGTGTTAAAGATGAGGATGTATATGAAACATTTGGTAACTGGCACATCTTATTTTAAGCATTGCTATTTTCACATAACAAACAAGTATATATACATGCAGAGATTCAAACATTTATCTTTTTCCTATTCAAATAGAAAGTAATTGGTACATTATACAAACTGATTCCTCCCTGTTTATTCAATAATAGCTGTTATTCTTCTAGACCTTCCTGCAAAGTCTCCTAAGATCTAACCTCATACTTTTAACCTTTGTGCCTTCACTGCAATCCAAAAGGAAAAAACAAAACCAAACCATATTGTACTGAGCCATGATTATGCCTAGAATATAGAATTCCCACCCCATCTCTGTGCTCACACTGTACTTTATCTACCCACATCTCTACCTGTGTAGATTCAAGTGAAGTGAATCATTCAAGTGATTGCTAGAACCATTTAAGTGAAGTGAAAGTCCCTCAATCATGCCCAACTCTTTGTGACCTCGTGGATCATACAGTCCATGGACTTCTCCAGGCAGAATACTGGAGTGGGTAGCTTTTCCCTTCTCCAGGGGATTTTCCCAACTCAGGGATCAAACCCAGGTCTCCACATTATAGGTGGATTCTTTACCAGCTGAGCCAGTATTCAACTTCCACATAAACTGCCTGCCTACCCTAGTCTGCCCACACTTGACTATCACAGCCCTCTGATGGTATGTCTCCTTTCTCTCAAATCACTTAGTTCATGATATAAAATGTAATCAACAAGTCAGAGACTAGACAAGAGTATTTCCCAGCCCAACTGATAGAAAATGTTATCTAAATATATTTTTGGAATATTCAAGCCTCATTTCAATCAAAACCTATAACAATATCCCAAGTGGGAGATGTGCTAATTATAGGAATAATATTTCTCCCCTTTCAAGAAGGGAAATAAAACCTTTTGCTGTTGCTGATAGGCTGGCTAAGGCAAAATTAAGTTCAAAGAAGGCTTCCCTAGTGGCTGAGTGGTAAAGAAATCCACCTGCCAATGCAGGAGAAGCAGGTTTGATTCCTGAGTCAGGAAGATATCCCGGGGAAGGGAATGGCAACCCACTCCAGTATTCTTGCCTGGGAAATCCCATGGACAGAGGAGTCTGGCAGGCTACAGTCCATGGGGTTGCAAAGGAGTCAGACACGACTTAGTGAGTGACTAAACAACAACAAAGTCCAAAGAATTTAAATAAATTTTTCAAGTTGAACATGAAATGACTTAAGGACACCATTATGGCTGCCATCAAGTCATTGTCCAGGTTGGATGAAAGGGAAGGTGTTTAGAAAATTGAAAATTTTTGTGCACCTTGTCCTTATGGTATGGAGTGTTTGCAGAATTCCAGTGTGATAACAGCAGTCCTGATCTAGCTGAGGCTAACACTTCTACCCACAAGTGTACAATAATAAGGGCGTCATTGGCTGCAAATTTTTTGTTATCCACACAAATTTCTACTCTCCCCATATGATTTTGTAATCCATTATTCATCATAAGAACCAGGTAAAAGCTGACTGTATGAAATCTATAAACTACACTTAATTGTGTTGTACTAGAAAGTTGGGATGTTTCATATTGCAATAACAATAACGCGATTCACAGGTTTTCTTTTGGGAGGCCAGCCCTAAACAAGTGTCATGTTAGTGTTCTTAGCATAATGCCATGATACCACCTTTAACTGAAACTCTCATTATTAGAGTCACAAAAGCTTTAGATTGCAAAGCTGGGTCATTGTCTCCAGAAGCTACCCTGGTGATACCTGCACAGGGGAAATAATACAGGAATGATAGGATTCTTGGGGAAACTGCCAAGAAGGAACATGTTCCTGAGTAATAAGTGTCAGAAAAAGGGACAAGAAAGAAATGTGATTGTTAGGCTGGATCTCTACAGGAAAGGACTAGACATTAAATTAAATCCTCTATATGTTAGATTAATTCTTCTGTGTGTCAACACAAACATTGATTACAGTTTTTCTTTCTTCCTGCTTTAAACTCATCATAAGTAGTTTTATTTGAAATGGTAACCAAGACTGCTTCTGTCCTTGAAATACTGAGGTATGTGAAATTCATTGTTTCTGTAAAATCTAAAGATAGGTTATCTGTAGTCACTAACTATTCTAATAAGACAAAAAAGATGCATTTATCAATTAAAACCTGTAAATAGTGATGCTATAGCCAAGCAGTGAATGTTTTCATTGTTCTTCTTTGCTGTGTCTAAGGGATAGACATTAGACACGATCTTGGGATGATGCAATAGCCCAGATTCAAAGGCAAATGCTAAATCTTTGTTATGGAGTAATAATAGGAGATAGGATTTAATTACCTCTTTTGCCATGTTAATTCCATTCTGTTAGATTCATACTGAGAAAAACATGTGTAAAAATACTACTTATTCTATGGGCTTCCCTGGGGGCTCAGTGGCAAGGAATCTGTCTGCCAGGACAGATAGGAGATCCAGATTCGATCCCTGGGTCAGGAAGATCCCCTGGAGTAGGAAACAGCAACCCTCTCCAGTATTCTTGCCTGGGAAATCACATGGGCAGAGGAGTCTCAGGGGCTACAGTCCATGGAGTCACAAAAGAGTCAGACACGACTTAGCGACTAAATGACAAAAGTCTAATCTATCACATATGATTAATGAATATTATTTTTATTTTTGCCCAAATGGTGTCTGTTGCTTAACTAAATCTGGAGAATTGTAATGACAATTCTGTGATCAAGACTCAAAGAAAAAAGAGGGCCAAAGTCATCAGCTGTGTTTGAAAATTATAAGAACTTTTAACTTCTTGTTAATAAACATATTTGGTGATGCTCAAATTTATAAATATCTGCAAAGAACAATATTTTGACAATTTAGATAGGGTAAAAGAGACAGAATTACCATTTTTTTATGTTTGTATGCCTTTATTTTTAACTTATTCCTTGGTCTTTTTCTTATGGAATTTGGGAGGAAAATGAATGCAAGATTTTTGTCCACATGAAAGTTGAAAGATGTTATGGCTTCTTTTCATGTAATGAATTGGCACATTTGTCACCTTCATAGGTATAAATCTCTCTCCTTTACAGTGGTATTCTCTACTCCCCTTTATTTCTAACTATTGCTGTCTATATGCCATATTACATTCTCTAATTTCCTTTTATCTTTCCTTTATTTTGCAATGTCTCTGTATGTGTCTCTTTAAGACAAGTTAATTCAGCAAATTACTCCAGTTTGGTTGAAGATAAAATCTTTAATTTATTCAGACCTCCTTTTATTCTTTCTAGGATACTCTTACCATTAATTTCATGAAACATCCTAATTCTCCAGTTTTAGGGAAAAGTTAATTTCTCCATGTACATACACACACACACACACATGCGCACTCAGATGTAAAGCAATATATAACTATACTTTCAAAACTAATGTTTCCTTTTCTTTGACAATCATTCTTTTTGCATTTTCCAAGGTTTTTGAAATGGTGTGAGAAATCTACACTTATTATGTATTATGTTATCCTTAAGCTTTTCAAACTCATTTACATTTTAGTGAAACTAAGGTTCATTTCCTCTCTTGAAAGAATATTTTGACAGAATAGACCATAAGAACCTAGAATGCCTGAAGGAATGTCTGGGTAATTATTATTGAGAAAGGTAAAACAAGCAAGACTCAAGAGCTTGAGTCATTCAAAAATAAAAGTGCCATTTTACTTCATCTATTTATTAAAACATGGCACATGCTAGTCACTGTATTAGACAGAAGGGCAGATGAAAAATGCCATCCCTGAATTTCAAACTGGGAGGAAAAAAGATATGAAGGATATAAAATGATTCAGTTCTTGCTAAATGAATACATATGAGGAAGTAACCAGCCCAACCTAGCGCAAGTTCAAAAACGAGGGACATTTGAGATAGGTTTTGAAGATGATAGCCTGAAAGTGCCTATTTTATTGACTTTATACTTCTGATGTATTATCTCAGTAAACCATTAGCAGGGACATTTCCTGTATAATTTGACATGCTGAAATGTCTTTATTCTTGTACATATATGAACCACTTCACCTTCCTATCCAGATAACCTAGAATAGATTATATCTATTTCAGGTACTGGAAAATTTGCTCTTAAATATGTGCTATCTCCTGCTTTCATGTGTAAATAAGGTTTCTGTTCGTACTGTATAAACAGAGCAATGAAAATGATATATGCAAAATATAACTATGCTGAATCAGATGATGAAAGGATTGGAACAAAAGTGTATTAAAAATGACGAACTATTTCAATATGTGATTATTAGTTTTTAAAAATTTGGTTGCCACAACATCTGTGCTCCTCTCCTTGCCTGTCTCTTTCCTGACTCAGTTACACTTTTTCTCTCTGGCTCTCAGAGCCCTGTACTTGAATGTCTTAATGAATTGTCAGCACTGTATTCTTTGCCTCATGTTATTTTTTAGAGTGCCATGGCTAACATGTGCCTTGGCACAGGGCTTTGGAGTTAGGTCCCTTAGCTCTCTGAAAACAAAAGTTTCTGGCATCGAGTGGTATCATAATTACCTAGGCATACATCTGTGGTAGTTATAATGTGAGGGTGGAGGGCAAAGCTTTGGGGGAAATTTTAGGAACCATGTAACTATGAGGAATGTGGAGTAATTATTCAAGATGGCAGTAGAGACCTTAAATATTAGATTAAAATAATCCAGGAAAAAAATATCCAAATTAATGCACACTCAGTAAGCCAGAGGACATGAAATTCACAGGCTTGGTAGTTCTTCTATGACAAAGTTAGGACTTTGAAAGAGATGGACTATGGGTAAATGAACTTGACAATAACAAACCCCAAATTTCAGCCCTTCCCTGTTGCCATAGGAGGCACGTCAGTCTCCTCTTACATAAAGACTATGTGATAGTCTTACATGAGGCTGCCATCTTGAAATAAGACACATTTCCCTCAAGATATGTCCCCATTGCCCTATATTGCCCATGGGTCAAACCAAAGCTGGGTCTCAGCTCACCCTCAAAGGGGAAATCAAAGTGACCCTCCAGGAATAAATAACCTACACTGGAAAAGTTATGGCAGAACAGGGTATGTAGTGACAAGAAACCAGAAAGTACATATGGGTCTGGGTCTTGAGACTGCAATCCTGGGAAGGGAAATGGAAAGTGAGATCAGATAGGTTCAGAATCTCATGAGTCAGGATTTAATCTTTAGAAACAACTGCCCCAAGTTTGTCCTGATAATTTTCTGGGTTTGCTCTCAGAAGTCTGGACTTAATCATATCCAGAAATAATCAAAATAGGACTGTAAGAACTTCGTTGGCAAAATGTTAAAGAGGAAGTCAGAAAGTTCTAATATATGAGAATGTTATAATGGTTCGTTTTATGCATAGTTCAAGAACTTATCACATGACTAAGTTCCCTGAGAGCCAATGAAGGATCCTCCACTAACAAGGGAGTGAAAAATACACCGTCAGAGGTGAGGGTGGGTACCACCAGAGTCCTTGATAGTTTGGTAGTACTCGATTGTCCCCTGCAGGGTATTTTTTTTCCTCTTTCCTTTAGACAATTCAGCCATTGATCTGGCTTCTCTATTCAGTTTAGGAAAGAGGAGATTCCAGGAAGGCAGAGTGCAAACAGCAACAATTAATCATTAGCACCAAGATGGATATAATCATCACAATGGGCAGTGGCAAATGGGACATTGACCCACAAAGATCTATGGTGGCAGCTAGTAGGTTAGGACAATCCCGTTGAAGTGAGACAGATGGACAGCTGAATGTCTGGTGTAGTTGGGGGAACGGTCAAGAATAAGTTAGCAGAAAGTTAATGATAACTCTTGCAACGGAAAGTCATGATTACTTATCCAGTTTCCAGCTATAAGCCAGATCCCCAGAATACACTGATGAAAGGGGAGGCTGGATTACCTTGAGCAGGGACCCTGCAATTCTACAGCAAGTCTATGCAATAAATATTTCTACCGTCACTCTTCTGAATAATTGCATGTAGAAATTTGCCAAGATAGCTGTGTACTATGCATGCTTGCTCACTCACTTCAGTCGTGTCTGACTCTTTGTAACCCTATGTACTTAGCCCGCCAGGCTCCTCTGTTCATTGGATTCTCCAGGCAAGGATACTGGAGTGGGTTGTCATGCCTTCCTCCAGGGGATCTTCTCAACCCAGGGATAGAATCGATGTCTCCTGCATCTCTGGCATTGCAGGCAGATTCTTTACCACTCAGCCACCAGGTAGAGAGAAAATACATAGATTTGAAAAATAATGTTAGGCATGGAGTTTTAGAGGTCAACTGATGTCTGTGGATTTGAAAATGCCACCACGATCCAATGGCTAGAATGGGGCAACTGTCAAGTGATAAATGCAGTATTGGCTGGAAGTTATTTTGTAAAGCATGTTGTGGTCACTTCCCCAAAGAGTACACAGGTCTTGTCTGAAACACACAGATGGACATCAGCAGTTGAAGTGGGTGCTGCCTGGGGTATAAACCTTGCAGACCTTGTCATTTTTCCTGAACTGTCTCTTTCCTCTCTCACGGTCAATGACTTCTCTACCCATGCCGATTTTCCTGTCCAATGCTATACTTGGGTACGATATTCAAACAGCATGATGTTGAGTTGCTGAGAAGCTGACAAGGGGTAGAATGATCCAGTTTGAAAGAGGAAGCGAGTTTGCTCTCCATGGGCTGATGCGGGATAGAAGACTGGAAGACTTAGATAAATTTCCCCCTTTTTCCTCTTTCATGGGCTGCTCTTCCTTGTGATCTCTCTATGTGAACCTTACAAAAAGTCCTGCTTGCCAAACAAACTCAGCTTCTGAGCAAGCAGTTGCTGTTCACAGTGTGTGTTGAAGAAGCCACCATTAGAGCCGTGACTAGCAGTGCAATCAGTTTATCTCTGCATCATGACGACCTTTCTTCTCACCCTCAGCAGCCTGGGCTTGAGCTTTATAAACAGCATCAGCACTTCAACCCACACCTTAGGTTGCCCAATGCAGACAATAGTGATATATTGTATGAGTATTTAGAAAATAAGTAGCTCTTTTTCAGCCAACCAGGTGGGTTTTTTGGGGGGTTGGGGGTATTATTTCACATGTCCTCTTGGGTCAAAGCTGTTGACCATGGAAAATACAGCTTTAGCATTATTTTTTCCAATTTGACACAGATTATAGTATAATTAGCCAGTGTGGACAAAAGGTCTTAAAAATGCATATTCATATGCAATCCATTTGGTCTGTCATTCACTTCTTTTGGAGATTTTTTTTAAGGTTAAGTTGAATTGGGATTGAATGCACTCCTATCAGCAATAACTACTCGGTCATTTTCTCTTTGGCATTTCAGTCAGTTCTGACTAAGCATTGTATCCATTTCTTCCTCTTCCAGCAATGTGTTTCCTCTCCTTCAGTCTCAGTTACTATCTGTGCTATCAGGTAACCTAAGATAATGAAAAATTCAGCTCAGTCATACTTCATACACAAAGTGATGTGTGTGCTGGGTCTAAAGAGGGCAGGTGAGCTGGCTGAGGCACCAGAGTATAGGTGCGTGATGGTGGCGGCTGTCGTGATGGAGGTCACATCAGTGATAACAGAGGGAGCGTTTCTGGGGGCCGTCAGGGCAATCGCTGCTTCAGAGTAGCCCCCTACCATCCTGAATGATCCTCTTTGTTCTTAATTCTTCTTGCAAACTGATGAGGGTCAGGAGGCTAGGATAACCCGAGGTTGCAATACAGTTTAGGGCCAAGGGTATAATGTGGAAAAAAGATTTAGGTCAAGAATGTATAGCAAATTATATATATGGGAGGGAAGTAATTGCTCCAAAATCGGTCTATGGCAGAGATGATGCTGTTAACCAAATCTCATTTTCTTTTCTTCCTGGGAACACAGATCTGTTCCTGTGCTTTCCTAGTCTTAGGTGACTGAGTTCTGTCCATGTGGAATAAAATGACAGGCTGGATCCTGAAACTATTGTGTGGCTTTGCGCACAGCATAAAATAGACCTTGAAGCATTAGGCGATGGCTTCCCTCCTCAGAATGAACCTGCCGCAGACAGTCTTGTGAGCCAAAAATAAACCTTTACTAGATGACTTTACCAGTAAACTTTTACTAGATGATTTTACCATTTGGGAGGTGTTGATTATAGCAGTTGGACTGTCCCATGTAAAAGGGATCTTAAGTCTCTTCTTTCTCTTAAACATCTGAATTGAAATTGAGCATTAGTTTTATCCCTGTAGGTGGGAATTGGAGCAAAAGTGAAAGTGAATGTCACTCAGTCTTGTCCAACTCTTTGCAACCCCAAAGACTATATAGTATATGGAATTATCCAGGCCAGAATACTGAAGTGGGTAGCCATTCCCTTCTCCAGGGGATCTTCCCAAATCAGGGATCGAACCCAGGTCTCCCACACTGCAGGCAGATTCTTTACCAGCTGAGCCACAAGGGAAGTCCATTGGAGCAAAAGAGATGCCAAATTCATAAAACTTGGAGAATGACAAAGAAAAGAATAGCCTTCTTTATGCCAATAATGCACTGTTGTCAGTACTCTCTAAAACTCAAAGAGGAGAAATGCTTATTTCTTTATAGAAAATGAGAGCCTTGAATCCACTCCATAAAAGTTGAATCCAGTAACTGAAATGGATGTGCCAACCTCGGCCTCTTAAAAATGTGACATGTAAGAACCATTTTTCCAAAGAAAAATGTCATCAATGGTGGCTTACATATGGAGAACTATTTACATACTCCATTTTCTTATCACCAATTATTTTATTAATTACTGTATACTAATAAGCATAAACATAAATGACTAGGGGTTTCAAATGGGCACTCATTAACTTCCTCTGCACTGATTGATTGTGCAATGTTGTTTTACAATATTCATATTATATATGACCAAATGCTTCTTTCTGCAATTTTATATTAATTGTTAAACTTAGAATTAACAATTATGAATAATTATTAACATATTCCATTCATTGCTACAATCATTCATGTTTTTATAACAGGGACTATATTCCACAGAAAAACCTTATTACATTCAAACATCGTTTATACACTTTGGGCTTCAACCATTTAAAATACCAGCAAAATAACTAATATATTCAAGGCCAATTTAAAAACTGCCCTAATGAAAATAATGAGAAAAACAAAATTGCCATTATTTTTCCTGAGTCTTTATTATTTTTCCGACACAATTTTCTTAGCATTTGCTGTTGTTTTTCAGTCGCTAAGTCATATCTGACTCTTTGCGACCCCATGGACTGCTGCACACCATGCTTCCTTGTCCTACATCATCTCCCAGAGCTTGCTCAAGCTCATGTCCATTGAGTTGGTGATACCAACCAACCATCTCATCCTCTGTCATCCCCTTCTCTTCCTGCCTTCAATCTTTCCCAGCATCAGGGTCTTTTCCAGTGAGTCAGTTCTTCGCATCAGGTGGCCAAAATACTGGAGCTTCAGTTTCAGCATCAGTCCCTCCAATGAATATTCAGGGTTGATTTCCTTTAGGATTGACTGATTTGATCTCCTTGATATCCAAGGGACTCTCTTTCTTGGCATAGACATAATAAAAATAAACAGTGTTTAACAGTTTTTTAAAAGATGACAAATGATAATTTATAATAATATTGAGTAACAAGTAAGTTTTGTTGGATTGTCAATCTCTGATTAATTCCATCAAAGAAAAATGTTACTTTGAATCCTTTTTCTTTGACCAATGAGACAAAATCATTTGGTAAAGTAAAAGTCAAAGGAATATTAGAGAAGGCAAATACATCATCTTAAAGTTCATAGGAGCCAAGAATACGAGCAGAGCCAAGTCCATGTCTTGTGAATCACACAGGTTGAAGGAAAAAGGATATATTTAGTTAGGAAAATATCTTGATTTGGATAATATGAAGAAACAGTCTATTTGGAAACAAAATACTTCTCAGCACTGTTCATATAGAAAACTGATATCTGTAAGACATGGGCAGCAGGAAGAAATTGTGGGTAGGACACTTAAAGCTTAATAAAGGAAAAATAAAACAATGAAATATGTCTTAAATTGGAATGAATTGAGAAAAGGAGGAGGAGAAGGGGGTGGCAGAAGATGAGATGACTGGATGGCATCACTGACTCAAAGGATGTGTCTGAGCAAACTCTGGGAGATAGTGAAGGATAGGGAAGCCTGGCGAGCTGCAGTCCAAGGGGTTGTAAATAGTTGGACACGACTTAGCACTGAGCAGCAAACCATAGAGATAGCAAGTTACTTCTCACAGCAGATAATTAACGAGACCATATTTTATAGATAGATGAATACTTGTGCAAATTGTCCCCAAAACTGGATGTGTAGAGATACAGGTTTTGTAAAGTTATAAGTAGGGGGGTAAATTGAAAATCTCTGCACAATTTAAAAGGAGGGGTTTTGAAGATTAATTTTTTGGTCACGTGGGAGCAACAATCTAGTGAGGAGAAACACGGAGATGGGCAAGATTGGGAGAGGCTGGGGCCCGTGAAAAGTTTCCTCTAAGTAAGAACCAGGGAGGCAAGCTGATTAGTTTATTAGTGTTTTGACACAAGTAAGCCTGCCCCTCCTTCAAACTTCAATAAAGTCTGTTTCTCCCATAGGTTCACAGTTTTGCTTCAAGTTTGTTATCGTAAACTTGGGGGCGAAATTGAATTTGAAAAAAAAAAGATTTTTAGCTTATTAATAACACCTCATGAGAAGTTCAATTGCTAGTGCAAAATATTTCTAGCCTCAGATCATACTTTTCCTGTAGTTACCAGTTACTGGCCCTGAGGCATATTTTCATATGGTGAGCTACATGCTTTGTCTTTTATCTCCAGCCAGACCTCTCTTTAATCACTGTGGTTTTACGTGTGGGGTAGACTCTTGCTAGAGTTCTGCTTTTTTTCTTGTTTTTTTTTTTTTAATTTTATTTCTTAATTGGGAGAGGTGTGGGTGAGAGTTGAGATTGTTCTTCTCTGTGCTTCTTCCAAATTGTCTGGGGTTTAGGGGCCTTAAAATGAATTCCCTATCCAGGTGTGATATTCTCAAAAATTTCAGAGACATCGTCAGTCTATAATGAAATGAGAATAGCTTTCTTTGTCACTTAATGGAACTCCTTTGGATAAATGTCACTAGACTACCGGATGTTTAAGTGCTGCCATCATTATTCTCATTGTAGTTTTGAGTCAAAAAGTGGACATCAAGGAGCTAAATATGTTTCTTGCATGCATGCATGCTAAGCCTCTTCAGTCGTGTCCGACTCTGTGCGACCCTAGGGGCAGCAGCCCTCCAGGCTCCTCTGTCCACAGGATTCTCCAGGCAAGAACACTGGAGTGGGTTGCCATTTCCTTCTCTGAAAATACGTTTCTTGGTCATAAATATTTCTTTCAGGAAGCTTTTTGTTTCTATCAAGTGGTCCTGTTATCTGCTGTCCTGCAGCAAACTATCCCAAGTCTTAGTATCTTCAATGGTCATTTTGACTGGGATTATGAGTCAGGAATTTGGGGTGAGCTTAGTTGGGAGGTTCACTACCAATCCTTGTAACATGAGCTGGGAGAAGCAGGGCTGGACAGTGCATTTTGAAAGTGCTGTCTTTTCTCACATGACAGTTTGTTTCTTAGCCCACCCCTATTCTTCACACGGGACACAAAATGGGTACATCACAGAGGGGTACACTTCTTAGTCTCTAACCCTTACCAAATGGCTTAGATTTCTCAGTTGCTTTTTCTTTTTTTTCCTTTTGAAAGACAATCTTTTTGAATTCTTTTTCCATTACCTATCCAAGGTAATTTCTTTTTTTAATTGTTTAAATGTATTTCTTTATTTTTGGCTAGGCTGGATCTTTGCTACTGCACACAGGTTTTCTTTAGGTGCAGTGGCTCCTCTTATTGTGGAGCTTGGGGTCCAGGGCATGGGCTTCCATGGTGGCAGCTCCTGGACTCCAGAGTGCAAGCCCAGTAGTTGTGCTGAGTTGCTCTGTGGCATGTGGGGTACTCCTGGACCAGGATTCAAACCTGTGTCTCCTGCACTGCAAGATAGATTCTTAACCACTGGACCAGCAGGGAAGCCTCTTCTCACAGTTTTTCCTCCAGAAAGAGTTTGGATTCCTAAACTAGTAGCTAGTTTACAGAACTCCAGGGAAAGACCAATGTTGGCACTTACCCTCTGGGTCAACTTAGCAGAGTCAGGGACAGTTTTCCTAAGTACACAGTAAATCATGTGATAGCCTCACTATTGGAGAAGTAAATTCTTGGGTAAGGGAGAGCATTATGCCTCCAATGAGCCTTTATAAACTGAAAAATTAGATTTTATAAAATAAATATATTAACCCAATCTGCCTTACTTCTCCAGGATGGTAATGAATACTAAGAGAAATAATGTATATAAATGTAAATGTCCTAATACAGTGTCAACTACTTAGTAGATGCTCATAAATTATTTATAATATAAATTATAAATTATTGATAGACTTCCCTGGTGGTTCAATGGTAAAGAATCCACCTGCCAATATAGGAGATGCAGGTTTGATCACTGGGTTGGGAAGATTCCCCTGGAGAAGGAAATGGCAACCTACTCCAGTGCCTGGGAAATCCCATGGACAGAGGAGCCTCATGGCTATAGTTCATGGGGTTGCAAAGAGTAGGACAACTTGGTGACTAAGCAATAACATAAATTATAGCTATGGAAAATCATTATTAATCTCATGAATATTAATTTGACATAAGATGTTTATACCTTTTATTTAGAGAAATGTTTGATGATTTCTGTTAAATTGATCTCTATTTATTTATTTATGGCCACACTGTGAAGCCTGTGGGATCCTAGTTCCCTGACCACAGATGGAACCTGGGTCCTTGGCAGTGAAAACACAGAGTCCCAACAACTGGACCATTAGGGAATTTCAAATAGATGTTCTTTATGAATTTTTCTCATGTAAAATTGTATTCAGAGACATGTTACTGTGACAAAACATAACTACAGGTTTATGATGAGGCAGTTATTTTTAATTGGATGTATATAGTTTCAAGGATGCTGTATAATCATTCAAGTATATAGTAAAAATATTAAACCAATGCTTAAGAAAAATAAATAAATACAGCTCTACCCACTTCAAAAATACTGCCTTCAGTTTGACATAGGTCTTTCTAGTTCATAACATTTGCATTTCTTGGGCCAAATCTGGCTACCATCTATTTTTGTAAATAAAGTTTTATTGGAACATGGGCATGATCATTGGTTTACATAGTGTCCAAGACTGCCATCGTGCTATAACAATATGGTTGAGTAGCTTCAATGCAGACCATATGTCCTGAAGACCAGCATATTTACCACTTAGCCTTTTATATAAAAGTTTGCCAACTCATCCTTTAAATTCATAATGTAAGTGTACAGAATTTTGCAGGATTTTTTCTTAATACTTCACAAGTGTGCTCTAATTTCTATGATCTAAATCCTTTCTCCACTTATCCACTACTCCTCCGTCATCCATAGAGTCACAATTTATTTACCCTCTCTTTTTTGGTAAAATATTTAGGTTGCTTTCATATTTTGAATTGTCCAAAATATTCAGCATTGTACATCGTATAGGACTTCTTTCTATCCATTTGAACTTATCACTTCATTTATATTGTGAAATGTATATATATGTATACATGTACATGTTATTCTTTCCTATAGAAAAACACTTCTGGGTCAAAGAGTATGATTGTTTCTGTGTCTTGTGATCTCTTGATCTAGCTTGCTTTGCCAAAAGATTTGAATTAACTTCCAGTGCTAGCAGAAGGAACTGGAACCCTGACTTTTACCTCTAGATCCCTGATATGGGATCAATAGGTATTATGTTTTAAATTCTTATTTCATGAGTTAAAATTAAATATAAATATTTATTCACTTTGCATATATTTGATTACCAAAAATCTGGAAATTAAATATATATATATATATATATACATATATATATATATATTTCCTTAACATTTACATTTGTTGCTATGTTAACAGTCTATTCACATACTAAACTAGTTTTTTTTTTTTTCCTCCTGTTAATCCATGTAACCTCAGTCTAATGAAAAAAGTAAGAAAGGAAAGTCTGCTTTCATGGTTTAGTATAAAAGTCAGTTTGGATACTGCAAGCTAGGGAAAACTTTGATCCAAATCAACCAAATATTTATTAAACCTACTGTGATAGGCATTGGAATAACAGAGTGAACTAGACTCCATCCTTGTTTTCTAGAAACTAAATTCCCTGATATGTTAGGAACTAAAGATGGTACATCAAGATTTGGGGAATCCTAAATGAAAGTATACTTCATAAGTACCATTTTATCTTCTTCTTTTTTTTCTTTTTTGGTCTCTCTCGATCACCTGTAGCATTAATTTTTGCTCACAAAGTGTTTTAAATCTTTATGTTACATTTACTTGATTATAAGACAATAATTATACAGTTTTTCATGCTTCCACTCAGGAAAACATTTTTGTCTGTTTGGAAGGAGGAAAAGCTTCTTTTAGGCAGTTAGAAATATTGGCAATTGTGCCCAAACTAAAATACTGTATGTAAAAAATAAATGAATTTTCGATTTTACCCTTACAAATTCTATACTACCTTGTGAATGATTTTTTATTTTCATCACCATCTGTTACCTCTTTAAAGCCTGTTGCGGATATTGCTTCAAGTTTTAAGAGCCCATAATGCATTACAGTGTTAAAAGCTATACTTGAGATTCATTCAGAACACAAAATTTTTCAAGTTACTGAGCCCTCCTCAATGGTGTTCAGAGCTGCCCCTACAGGCTTGCAAAATATGACTGTGACCATCTCTTCCCAACTACACATTCAGTAACGTCATGGTGGCTTGAAATAAACGACAGTAGGAAGTGTTTGCACCACAGAAATAGTCAAATGATATAAATTAGGGCTTCCTTTTCACTACCCCCAAGAGAATAAGTAGTTAAACATATACAAGCACATCACTGCTTTGAGACTGACTTTTCTAATCAGTTCCTTGAGTATGAGAAAACTATTAAAAGACTCATAATTTTCCTCTAGATTATATGAAAATTGTTCTTTCAACCCAAACTGGCATCCATTATAAACTAGGAATCATCAGTGCACTGAATTTTCCTACAAATATCCATAAGCCTGAAATGAGCATAATGGGGAAGGAAGCCGTGCTGTAGAGAAAGGACATTTCCTGATAAATGTATCTAATCACACTGTGTTTCAAGGTGATGTATCATCATCAGTTCCTCAGTTTTCAGAGCATTTATCCTGAAAGGACAGTGGCGGAGTCTAGCTCATTCCATAACTCAGGACTTAGCTCAACTGTAGTGAGGAATAACAAACCTAGACACCATATTAAAAAGCAGAGACATACAGCTGCTATGGAGAACAGTGTGGAGATTCCTTAAAAAACTGCAAATAGAACTGCCATATGACCCAGCAATCCCACTGCTGGGCATACACACCGAGGAAACCAGAATTGAAAGAGACACGTGTACCCCAATGTTCATCGCTACATTGTTCACAATAGCCAGGACATGGAAGCAACCTAGATACCCATCAACTGACGAATGGATAAGAAAGCTGTGGTACATATACACAATGGAATATTGCTCAGCATTAAAAAAAAATTCATTTGAATCAGTTCTACTCAGGTGGATGGAACTGGAGCCTATTATCCAGAGTGAAGTAAGCCAGAAGGAAAAACAAAAATACAGTATACTAACGCATATATATGAAATTTAGAAAGATGGTAACGAGAACCCTGCATGCGAGACAGTAAAAGAAACGCAGATGTTTAGAACAGTCTCGTGGACTCTGTGGAAGAGGGCAAGGGTAGGATGATATGGGAGAATGGCATTGAAACATGTTAATTATCATGTGTGAAATCAATCACCAGCCCAGGTTTGATGCTTGGGGCTGGTGCACCGGGGTGACCCAGGGGGAGGGAATCGGGAGGGAGGAGGGAGGGGGGTTCTGGAGGGGGAGCATATGTATACGCATGGCGGATTCATGTAAATGTATGGCAAAACCAACACAATAAAGTAAAGAAAATTAAATTAAATAAATAAAATAAAAAGCAGAGACATTACTTTGCCAACAAAGGCCCTTATTGTCAAAGCTATAGTTTTTATGGTAGTTATGTACAGATGCAAAAATTGGACCATAAAGAAGGCTCAGCACAGAAGAATTGATGCTTTCAAACTGTGGTGTTGGAGAAGACTATTGAGAGTCCCTTGGATTGCAAGGAGATCAAACCAACCAGTCCTAAAGTATGGACCTCATTTGGATTAAAGTGTGTGTTTACTAGTTGTATCTCAGTTGTACAGATTTGTGTTTTCTTTTTTCCTTTGCAAATGAATAAACAGGCTCGTGGGTCCTGTGTCTGGGAGGTTTCTGAGGCCAGTACAGTGTACATTCACTGTTTTCTCTTAACCTTTAAACTGTTTCAGGTAGCAAGCTCTTTTCTGCTTGCTCTTTACAGCTTTCTTTGCCTCACAAGGCAGAAGAATGGGACTGTAGTTTTCTGGTTACACAAGAGTTGTCTAAGTATCTTCCCCCTTGCTAGTGTTTCTCTCCCATTCTTCCTCTTCAATTGATGGGAATCAAAAGGAAGCACAGAATCCCGGGGTTCTGTGAGCTGGAAACATTTTCGAGCTGGGAAAGGAGGCTCCACAGGAGACCGCCTCCCACTGGCGATTTCCTGTGGAGTGCCACAAGGTTGCTTGGTGAGCACACTGCTTCACAATGCAGGGGCTTGTACAGAAGTGTCACTTCTCTCCACCAGAGTCACAGAGTCAGACCCTGAGCACACCCTTCTCTTTGGCATGGAAAGAGGCTCCAGAGACTGCAGTAGCTGCTTTACAGATTCTGATATGTATCAGTCCCCAGCAGAAGGGTCAAGGGGAGATAGAGGCACAGTTATCAGAGAGTAGGAACTCTACCCCAGCTCTGGCATTTACTTATCAAGTGATCTTACATAATTAAATCGGGAAAGGGAAAATGCTTTAAAAAAAAAAAAAAAGGAGAAAATGTATTATTTTGGAGACTGGTAGAATGTAAGCAAGCCAGCTATTCATGGCATACCCAGAAGCTCAGACAGAACTAAATTATGCTTCAGATTAATGTTTCGGTCAGTTCAAAGGTTAGACAAACAGCTGTTTCTCAAGGAGGCACACTACAAAGCTGAACTGTTCGTTGGAAGGTCTGTACTGGTCTCAGTGGATTCCCAAAGGAGTCCCTGTTATTTGTTTCTGATTCGGAGATACCCCAAACTGACTCCATGCTACTGATGACCTCTGTTGCTAGGGCATGAGGGTGAAACTCTGGAGCCAGTGTGATTTTACCAGTCTCTGGGAAAAAAAAAAAGAAAAGGAAAAGAATAGAAGCCACCCACACATCCAACATGTCTTCAGTGATTCAAAGATTACCCGCAGGCCTGCCATTTGGAGTGACAGAAAGAACGCTGGAGAGTCAAGAGGTCTGTGCTCTCATTTCTGTAAAAATGTAAAAACTAACTTAAAATAGTGAGCTATTCAAGTATGTGCTTTATAGTAATCAGGTTTGATTTGATGCAAGACTAGATAACTGGTAGTTTAAAAGAAAGGGAGGAATAAGTTCCATCTTTATTCAATATTTCCCCACTATCCCCTGATGATTTTTAGATACTTTAGTTGAATTACTCTTCATAAGATACTGCCAATTTTAAAATGAAAAACAAAATAAAGCTCTAAGAGAAAGATGCAGAGAAGAGAGGGAGAATTTAATTTGGAGTTTTCAATTGGGATATAACATATGATGAATGGTGTTACACTTAAAAAGTATTGCAGTTCTCAGAAAGATAAAGAGGCAACTTCTTGAAGAGGTCCTGAGAGATTCTTAGGGATTCCTCCATAATGATTTCAAATGTCTTCTAATGACACGATTCAACCTTTTTTAAAGGGGACTCAGCTATTCATTATTTATTCACTGTAAGACACTCACTGGTAATTATTAACTTTATGATTTTTTACCACGAGAAGTTCTAAGGTCTTTTTGGATTTTGTTATGTGTATATATATATTCTCTTTCTCTCTTTCCCTCTCAATAGATAAATTATCTAGAGAGAGAAGAGGGTCATCTGGGATACTGCTCATGGATAAAATAGCACAATATGAATCAGAGGCTGAATTAAGCTGAGAAGAAGGTGACTGCATAATGAGCTCTTCACTTTTGTTTTCAAACCTCTCAGGTACAAGGCGGAGAAGGCAATGGCACCCCACTCTAGTACTCTTGCCTGGAAAATCACATGGACGGGAGAACCTGATGAGCTACAGTCCATGGTGCCGCAGAGTCGGACATGACTGAGTGACTTCACTTTCACTTTTCACTTTCATGCATTGGAGAAGGAAATGGCAACCCACTCCAGTGTTGTTGCCAGGAGAATCCCAGGGATGGCAGAGCCTGGTGGGCTGCCGTCTATGGGGTCGCACAGAGTCGGACACGGCTGAAGCGACTTAGCAGCAGCAGCAAGGAGCAGCAAGTACAAGGGCATATGCCCTAGTCATCCTTTTACTCACAGTACCTAGAAATAAAAAAATAAAACCTATCACATTGTGTCTTAACTAAATTAGAAGAAGGATACAGAATAATTGGGTAGTGTATTTCAAATGGGAAGGAATATTATGGTTTTAGAAGAACAGAGGCCAAGATCCCTCCTGAATCCATTCATTCATTCACAGATGTTTAAGGAACACCCAGAATGTGCTAGACCCTCATCTAGACACCATGGATATGAACATGAACAAGACTGACACCTCCCTGCTATTATAGACCTTTATTTGATTAGAAGATCACACAACATATACAAAGTTGGATAAAATAGGAAAAGATGAAGTCTCTGTGGTGATAGTTTTGAAGCATAGTGGATCATTTGAGAAAAGTCAAATTTAAAAGAAAGACAAAGAATACAACAGAGAATATGAGAATACAACAGAAGAAGATTAAGAAAAACGGGATGTGACACCAATGATGAAATAACACTAATTTCAGCAGGCATAATCAACCAGTCTAGTATTACATCAACCAGCTAATATGGATGAACTGACATGAGTTAGATCAATAATTCTCAGTCTTCTAAGAGCCTCTAAAACATGCTCATTCCAGGATCTATCCTAGAAAAGCCGATTCAGTAGGTCTGGATGGGACGCAGGTGTCACCAGAGAATGGACCCTCCAGGTGATCCTGACAGTTTCTAGACCTCACTTGTGGAAGGATGAGTTCAACTGAAGATCGATAAGTAGTTAATTAGGAGGATGACTGCATGTAATTGGTATGATCCTGGGATACAGGAAATTGGGTTAATACATTTTAGTGCCAGAAATGGGCTGAAATTAGCACTTCTTGGCCTGAATGAATGCATATTTTTCTGCCTGGTATTCCTCTTCTGAATTCAACTAATTTCAAAAGAGGTTTAACAGTTCTCTATAATACATGGTTTTAGGGCTTCATTTTTGAAGAAATCAGAGGAGAAATACATTCAGATGAATTAATTGACTCTGCTTACAGAGTGCTGTTTTAGGAGGAAAAATACAAAGGAGAAGTAACTACTGGTGTCAAGATGTTTCCTTTTATTTTATATATTTTATATGTTCTCTAGTTTAAAAAGAAGGGTTTGACTTTATATTTTAATTTCTATTTACTACAGGTTATAATTTTGTAATATTTAACCTTAAAATATGATTTAAATTTTCTAAAACTTAGAAAGCCCCTCCTTAGGAAAAAACTATATAAATAGAGGGTGGTTTCGGAGAATGAATTTATGTTGGCATTTTTCTACCCTCTAAATTTAATTCTTAATAAGTGTAATATGAGAAGGTTAACGTGTAATGTCTCTTAATTATGAACACTGCATGACAATTGAAAAGAACATGTAAGCTAAATAGTTGAAAAATCAGTGTGCTCTCTGTGTTTTTAAATGTCAACATTTGTGTTAGAGTTAATGACACAGTGATCATAAGTGATGAAATTTAATAAATACTATAACATGATCAAAAAAAAATAGATAATATATTTCAATGGTAGCAAATATGTCACCTATCACCTAACCTCTAAAAATGACTGGGCATTTTGAAAAAGAGAAGCTTCTTTTCACTCTAATATTAATTTTTTTCCAAAATAAAAGAGTATTCAGCATACGCTATTGGAATGATGCATTTCCAACAAATTTTAATTTGTGACACCTCCCAATTGGTTTCTGTCTTAGATCATGAAAGAGAAATATACTGTTGTAGTTTAAACTCAAGCAATTGAGAAAGATGTTTTCAAATTACAGATTTCATGACCTTTAGTGACCTGGCTGCAAATTCTGACTTTTCAGGGCTTCTGAAGATACTAGTGGGGCTTCCCAGGCAGCGCTAATGGTAAAGAATCTGCTTGCCAGTGCAGGAAACTTAAGAGACGTGGGTTTGATCCCTGGGTCGGGAAGATCCCCTGGAAGAAAGCATGGCAACTCACTCCAGTATTCTTGTCTGGAGAATCTCATGGACAGAGGAGCCTGGCGGGCTATGTTGCATGGATTTGCAAAAGAGCATAAGACTGAGACCATAGGATCAAGGAGGAGACTAGCAATTGACCAAGGGAAGCACAGGATGAAACAATTAGGTGCCCTCACTAGGAAGTCAAAGGCCCTCAACTCATTTTCATTGAACGTATTGATAAGTTTAAGAGATCTTGATCATCTTCCAAACCATGTTCTTATTTCTTTCATGAGTCCAATTGAACATGATGCCATTGTGTTCTTCTCTGTCTAGGGATTTGGCTGAATTCTTGAGAAGGAAACTCATAATTCACTATTTGAAAATACATTAATGAAAAAATTTAAAAAGAGGTTGCGTGTCATCATCCTGTTTTTCCTTTTTTAATTTTTTTCTCTTTTTAAATCTTCTTTGGCTTTCCAATTCTGAAGGATGATGCCTTCTTTTCAGTCGGTAGACCAAAAGATTTGGAGGTGTTCAAGTGAGTAACCATAAAGATGTCAAGCATCATTTATTGAACCACTTAGAGTAAGGCAGATGTGTGTGGCATTAGTAGTGAATCAATTGAGTAATGATTTCTATATTTTAATAGGCAACTCTCTAGCTGAAAATGGCTTTTGGTATGACAGAAAAGTCAGAAGGCAAATTATTGCTACAAATAATTAACAAGTTTTCAGTCTCTGTAAAAGATGTGGAGGCCAGGACATGAAGCTAAATACCCTGACACTATAGCAAGAGTTTATTGCTATAGATTTCATGGATAAAACTTGAAATATGATTCAACTATTCTACATTGCAAGTTTAAAGGAAATATTTTCAAAACCATCTTTAACATATACACTGTAGTTAATTCCATAATTTATTTAATAACTTCTAGAATTACTTATTTTAGATGTGTGATTTATAAAGTAAATCTGATTTTTCAAATCGTTGAAGTATTGGTTGTTAGGAGTATATCCCCCAAGTGTATTACAATCCTCAAAACTTCCAGCTTTGCACTTAAGAGACCCTTAATGAATATATTTCCAACTGAAAAAACTTCTCATTTCTTCAGAATATAAATTTTGGCCTGAGGGCACCATGATTAGCCCAGCCATTTTGGCCTCACCCATTCTTCCTAAACCAGGAGACTTAATCTCAGCCTAAATCAAGATCAACCCACATGTTTCACTCCTCTCTCTCTTTCTTGAGAGGCAGGAGAAAAAAGGTACATTGTGGGCAAAGATTTTGCTGTTGTTGACTAGTGGCTTTACAATATTCTGTTGGTTTCTGCCATATATGTCACCGGCCTCCACATGTTGGTTTCTGCCATATATGTCACCGGCCTCCCTCCTAATCCCACCCCTCAAGGTGTGGTTGACAGCCAGTGACTTTCTTCTTGTTACCAGTTCAGTTCGTGGTTCCTTTTTCAGCCCTTTCTGCTCACGTTTGCTACAGAGAGGGTACCAGCTCTCACTTTGGAAGGAACAAAACAGGAGAAAAGAGCCACCCTGTGTGGAGGGCGACTCTCAGTGTGGGGGATAACTTGAGCAGCTTGTCTTGCTGACTGCTGCCACACAGCCTCAACTGCCGAAGGTTTGAAGAGAAAGAGAACGCCAAACCCCACCTCCCTTTCCAAATCCTGGGGATTAACGCTGTTGTTATTTGCTCTTCATGTCAAGCCAGCCCAGAGGAATGGGCAGGGCCAGCCAGTGGGTTAAAATCAGCAAGTAGGGACAACAGCCCAACTTCCCTCATTCTCACAGGCTGCAGTGATGACTTTGGAAGCTTAATTTCAAAATGCTGGAGGCCCCCGTCCTTCCTCTGTGTAAAAATAATAATGATGAGCCTCGAGTAACTCGGACATCTAAGATAGCCTTGAGTGACTTGCATGAATTCACAAGTGAGAGTTAGGACCCCAGCTTATGAATTAGACTAAATTCAGATAAAATATTCCTTTTGACTTCAGATCTGAAATTCCAAACTGTCAGAAGGCAATTAGCAATATGTTCAGTAATTAAATAATTTTTAACTCTCTACTTGGCATGGGAAAGAAGGGTTAATTTATCTCAATGCGGTTCTTATTTTATTTTTCAAATAACTAGATAACTCAGTGGAGCGATTAACATTCTAAAACAACAAATGATCATGTTACAGCAAGGTCCTGACTTACTGTCAAGTCTCCAAGGTAAAAAGGCTTTGAGCCGATACTGAAACTCCATCCTCTTGGACTGAGGTATGGCTCCTCGTAAGGTAACATGTCTGGTGCCCTGCTGTTTGGGAGTGACCCCAAGGCAGCCGTAGAAGATGAAGTTTCAGCAGGAGAGACTGAGGATCTCAGAGGATTTGCTCTGTGATACAGAGACCCCAGCCTGTGAGTGACAATTTCCCAAGAAGCCTTCACTGATAATATTAAGCGATTGTGACTGTTCAGGTCTTTTGCCCTGAGCTGGTGATGGTGGTCTCTGCATTTAAATAGTGTGTTGACTCTGGATGGCAACCCCGGAAAATTGTAGAAGCCGGGAAACATCATATGGGGTCTTGAAAGACATAACTCAGACATGCGAAATACATTTTCTCAGACATTCCTCTCTCTCTCTTACACACATACACACACACACACACACACACACACACACACACACACACACACACACTTTCTTTATTTCCCACTGGGGAGAAATCACTGCATGAAATAAATTTGAATCTCCAGCATTTTTTCTCCCAAATATGTTTTCCTTAGTTATCATATAAGATATCACATATCGTACAACATACAAGAGAAGAATTATGGAATGTTGTCTTTTCTAGCCATTTAAGGTTGCTCTTTCCCTGAGTAAATTATAAATTCAAGTTATAATAGAAATATTTCAAAACCAATGGTATCTCAAGGTTGCAAGTTGTTATTTAGGAACTTGCTACTCAGGGTGATTTTAAGCTTTAATATTGTGGACAGTATAAGTCTTGCTGCACCATTGCATTTATAATGAAAATATTGGGTTTGCAATTGTGAAAATCTTAAATTCAGACTCAGGCGTGCATTAGAGATACTGGCCTCCAGTTGCCTGGAAAGTCTATGGGGAGGAAAAGTTCTTTTGTACAGCAAAACCTGCCATATGGGCGCTTGTCTGAGCAAACCCTCCACTGTTACATAGGATGAGAACTTGGCCTTGGAGCTGAATGAGCTGCTGAAATCTGATCAGTTAAAGGCCAATCTGCAGGAAGCTGTCATCACCTCACAAAACTTAAAAGGGAACCACTTTCACTTTCAGAGTTTTTATGGACTGCGGGCTATTTCTTGTACTGAAGCGTTGTAGCAAGTCTTGGGTTTTGATGGATTCGTATTGTTTGTGGCCTCTTGTTTGTTTTGTATTGCTTTGCTCCATGCTTGATTTCTCTATATATCTCTCTGTTGTGTCTTCCGTGAGCCCAAGGACTGGAAAGTTTCAGCAGTGGAGATGTGCTTCTGGCTGTCTTTCTCTCTCTCATTAGTCCTCATCACTCCTGCTGCTAGTTTGTAATGCAAAAGCCACACCTTTATTTTTTTTACCAGGAATTCAAAGAAGTGCTTAGCTTTGAAGTGAGCCCCAGTGATGCACTTGTGAATCATTTCGTAAATGTGTACATGTGTTTAACACAGAGAAGCAGTACCTTTCTGGCAGACTCGGTTTGGGCAATATTTCTCAGAAGAGCCATCTCCACCTTGCAGGACTATACATGTCTTTTCCATCATGATCACACCTTGCGACAGTCTTTGTTCTTTCAGGTGGATTTGTTTTGAGAGGGAGAAGAATCAAGAGTTGTTTGCACTGACAGAAGTTGCTGAAAAAGCATTGAAATCCAATAAATATTGACTGTGATGTGATCCTTTTAAAGACCAATTTTAAAACCATTTTCGCTTAATATGTTTTCTTATTTTGCCATGTAAACTCTAACTGTGGCAGATATGTATACAAAACTCTTATAAAGAAATCACTTTGGGTACCAGAACTTCCAAATGCACAGAAAGGAAATGTCAGGCATTTTAAAAAGAACTGATACTTATTTTGGCTGTTTTCGTATGGTTAGTACACATGAGACCACTTGGCATAAGAGAATAGGTTCTCGACTTTGAGGTTTTTCCGTCATTGGTGTGAGATTTAAAATCAATCATGGTTGTGGACTGCCTAACATAGGACCTGGAATATCAAATGTTTAATAAATGCTAATTGAGTGTGTACTTGACTGGTATGAGGCCTCAGCCACAAGGAACATATAATTGAGATTATGACCATAAAGTAAATCTAAAACCCTAGAGATAGAACAAAAATGAAAAGTATAATCGACTCAGTTTAATAACTAACTGTCATGAATATTTATTCTTTTGAAGGGACTATTTTCCCAGCTGATACAAAAAGTGCCAATGATATGAATCTTTAAATATGAGTTTTGAAAAGCAAGAAGGTGGAGGAAGAAAGGAAAAGGAGGGGAAAAAAGAGAAAGAAGAGTAGAGAAGAGGGATTAACTAAGTATTATGCTAAGCACTTAAAATGGGAAGTACTTGAGCATAGTTAGAGCATAATTGTTAAAAACAATTGGGGAAGCAAGACTGCCTGGGTTTAAGTCTTGCACTAATCTGTAACAGCAGCATGACCTCAGACAGGTGACTTAATGTCTCAAGTCATCCCTGCCCTCTTCTGCAAATGCGAGTGATAATAACACTTACCTTTTAGGGGTTTTTTGAGGATTTAAATGAGATAACAAGTTTAATGCACTTAAACAGGACTGTCACTTGGTAACAAAGACTAACTAATAAAAATTAGTTAATAAAAAAGTAAGCATTACCAAGCAATGGCCGTGAATTTGAGCAAACTCTGAGAGATAGTGGAGGACAGAGGAGTCTGGCATGCTATAGTACATGGGGTTGCAAAGTATTGGACACAGCTTAGTGACTGAACAACAGACTAATGTAAGTGTAAGAATAAAATGCTGGAGAAATATGTAGCAGGAAAAAGGTCTTTGTTTGGCAATTAATCATTGAAAATAAAGTCACCAAGGTAAAATAGTTTCAAAATTAATATTAAAAAATGCTTTTACTTGACTTTCATCCCATTGGACGTTTATCAGATTATTATGTGTGTGTGTGTGTGTGTGTGTGTGTACATGAAGACAAAGGGCTAATAGGCACAAATCAACAATCTATGTTTTCCTCATATTTTTCTTTGTTATTAGTGAGATGTTTTGTTAATGTTGATCAGGAGAGCATGATCCAGGCAAAGGGTTGGCAGAGAAGGTCCCCACAGGCTCAAAGAACAACATTTCCAAAGCCTAACTTCTTCCAGTGTACTGAAATAAACTAAATTGCATTTGAAACTCTCCCATTTATATATATAAAGAGCAATCACTAAAGAGAACAAAAGATCTTGCAGTGTTAAATAATGAAACACCGACTAGATCAAGGCAGGTAACAGCTCATATAAAAAATGCAGTGCCAATTATCTGTCTTTGTAATATTTATACGACTGGGAAAGATGCCAACATATCCATTCATTCGTTTATTCCACTACCATTTATGGGGCATCGATTTTGTCCAGGAACCATGTAGAGTGTCAACTAAGGTATATTGCCCAGGTGGGGTTTGTATTCTAGTGAAGAGTTATACAATTTAAGACAAAAACAAATAACACCTATAGTAGCATGGTAAGCAGATAACATAGATAAAAAATAGTAACAGAATAACATAGATAAAAATAAATTGAGAGGAAGAAGAGGTGCATTTGGAGAAGAATGGTTGCCATTGTAAAAAAGGTATCAAGAAAGCCTCCCTTAGGAGGCACCGTGAACAAACAGCTGAAGGAGGTGAGCTCATCTGTATGAGCCATACTCAAATAATATATTATATTGTTTCACTGGGACACCCAAACCATGAGTTCCATGATGGATTCAGCCTCAGGCTAGCTCTTGTATAAAATTTATTGGCTTATTAGGTGAAACATTAGCACCCTCCAGTCTCATTATGGATGGCATTAATAGGCAATTTATCTAATCTTCGTGGCTCAGTTTCCTTCAGTGTAAAATGGGGATGAAAATAGGACCTACCTCATTGGATTATGTAAGGATAGCTGAGTTGTTACATGCAAAGTGCTTAGAACAGTGTCTGGTATATAATGAGGTCTGTATAAGTGTGTAAGCTCCTTTGTTATTATTGCTATTGTTAGAATAAAATATCAACAGGCTAAAACATCCCATAGTGTATACTTTATGTTTGAGGCATGAATATTATTAAGCTTTTTGGAAATGTAAGTGAGAAATAGTTAATTTGTTATAAAACTACAAATATTTGCCCCCTTATGTAGTTTAATGTCTGACCTTGGGTTTATAAAATGAGTAAAGTAAATGTAGTAAGAATTTTGGGGAATGGGATGAAGTCTTAAACATCAGTAGCATGTTATGAACCAAGTATTGCTTGGGGCAAAGATTTTTATCCCTTATTTCCTATTTAATCTTCTTGGGCGGTCCCGTTACTATTTTGTTTTACTTGGCATAAGCTTAATAACTGTTTTTAATCATCACAGAACAACACGGCATTCTGTAAATGACATATGAATTTGGAGAAGAAAGGACGCATTGAACTAGTATATACTGACATAAAGGTAATACATTGAAGGAAACCAGATTCAATTATCTAGTTACCTGGTGTATTTACAAAACTGGAAACGTGATGAAAATTCTACTGTTACTCTCAGTACTCTGTGAAAACTGAGATAGTTTTAACAGAATCATTGCCTTGTCTGATGGGCTGTACATCCAGGAGAACAGGATCCCAAAGTTGAAAGGTACTACTATAGTTTCTGAAAGATGAAAGTCCAGATTGCTCTACAAGCAAGACTGTTATCTTCAGTGTTACAGATTTCTGCTCATAACCAATGCCAAGTGTTAATAACTCAATCTCTCCCTCTCAAGCTCTCTCTCTCTTTCTTTTTTAAAAAGACTCAGTAAAGTTGAGGTATTTAAAACCAGAAATTGATACTCTCCACTATTTGAAGAACAGAAATAGTTGTTTCCTAAACAAGCAAACAAAAAAAGGTTTTTAAGTAGAGTATACGTTCAACAACCGGAGCTAAAAGAGGAACAGTGTATGTTTTTACTTCTTTTTCAGTGTTCTTTCTGTTACACACCAAGTCCATTTGTACCAACAGTAGCAACTTTCTTTTTTCCTCGTATAATCAAACATTTAACCTCACAGGGCTATTAATCACACTTTGCACTTAAATGGCCTGAGTTTGAAAAGGCTTTGGCTTAGAATTCTATAAACAGTCATTAATCCTTAAAAAAAAAAAAAAAAAGAAGAAGAAGAAAAGAAAAAAGGGAAAAAATTAGGAGGTTTTGTGCTTTTGCAGTTATTTTATTCAAATTATTGAGTTAATGGAATTATCCTTAGGCTTGCCAGTTTTCATAGGATCCAGGCTCGTTAATAAGGGCCTTCCCAGGTGGCTCAGTGGGTAAAGAATATGCCTGCAATGCAGGAGATGTGGGTCCAATCCCTGAGTCAGAAAGATCCCCCAGAGGAGGGCATGGCAACCCACTGTAGTATTCTTGCCCGGGAAATCCCATGGAGAGAGGGGCCTGGCAGGCTACAGTCCATGGGGCTGCAAAGAGTTGGACACACTGAAGCTACTAAGCACACACACATGCTCACTGATGCTTTTCTAGGTGTGAAAACTAGTCACAGGGCTGATACATGTAACTATTGAAAGGCCTTGGCTACTTTGCCTAGCTGTTAGCTCACAATCCTTCAGTCTTTCACTTTTTCTCTCTTTGCTTGACGGTTATTTTTTTTTCCATGAAGCTTCTTTGGCACTGAGAGGTGGTTCCTACTCTGGGTGCCCACTTGTCCTCTATGAGTTGTACTCACTAGCACCCACACACCCACATATATGGTTTCATTTGCTTATGTAACTACATCTTTCCAAAGCTAGACTGTGAGTGAGAGCTAACAAAATAACTTGCTTTACTTATCATTGCTTTTCCAGTCCCTAGCACGATGCTCATGGTAGAAAATACCTATTTGTTATCAAATAATGAATGCAATACGTTTATGAAGTTCCAAGTAAAATACAGCCTCTATCATGAACTAAAGGTGTGATCTTAGGCAAATTTGTTGTTATGAGCTGTATATTAGCTCATTAAATTCTATGAAATCCTGTGAAGTAGATACTCTTATTATCTTTTAGGTATAGTCAAAAGAGCTAAAGCCCAGAGGGACTAAATAACCTGTATATTAGCAAAATGACAGAATTAGTAGGGAATTTGAATCAGGCATCAGGCTCAAGAGCCCAGATTCTTAATCATTACTCTACATGCCTCCTAACACCCTTAAGTCATTTTTCAGTTTTGTTTCAAAATTAATGTTGAACGATAGTGAATTTTATAAAAAGATTTTTTTCATTGATTGATTCTGGGCATGGAACCTAGCTCAAACTTTTCTTTCTTTCACAGCTATTAGCTCCTATGCTGACAGACATTTTACATTCATAAGAGTCATAATATTTACTTTGTGTTTGTTTCACAATATAATAATACCAAAATATGTTTTTCTGAAGTAGCCTATAGACAGACGATAAGGAATGCTCATTTTTAGCCAGAATTGTTCAAATCAAAGATTTACAAGGAGGGTAGATAGTAAAAGTTCTCATCATAAGAAAAAAAAATTGTAAATGTCAAGTGATGGATGTGAAATAAATTTATTATGGTAAATAATAAATTTACTTGTCTCTGTCTCTCTCTTGGTATAAATATATGATCACTATGTAGTAAGCTTAACCGCAAACAATGTTATATATTAATTTTACCTTAATGAAACTGGATTAAAAAATCTACAGTGAATGAATTATTTGGAAAATTACAGGTTTTCCAGTTGGTTTAGGGCAAACACTTCATCCAAAGTCAAGAACTTAGTCTGACTTAAAACCCAGAAACTGCTAGCAGCAATAAAAACAAGCCCTGTTTTACTTAATTAGGTGGGTAATGAACCCCTAGTTTACAGATGAGGCCCATGTGCCCATGGTCAAATTGATCTAAGAGGCAGAGCCAGTATTCAAAGATGGATTTGACTCAAAGGCTCTGGGCTCTTAATTGTTGCATTACTTGCTATTTGAAAAGCATGGTTTTAGATAGTATGTACATTTCTTTACTAGGCTTACATGGCTTGACCTAACTTTTGTTCATAGAATTCTGCTCCAAGGAAGCTCATTGATTCACTCAACCATCATTTATAGCCCTATTGAGAGGGATACACTCTGTGGGCATCACAGTCTCTGAATTAATTTTAAGCATGTAGAGGAAAAACCATTCTGTTTTGCTTACTTTCTGTGAATGCATGTGTGCTCAGTTGTGTGTGTGTGTTCGTTGTGTTATGTGTGCTCAGTTGCACGAGTGTGTGTTCAGTTGTTTCAGACTCTGTGCAGCCCCATGGACTGTAGCCTGCCAGGCTCCTCTGTCCGTGGGATTTCCCATGCAAAAATATTGGAGTTGGTTGCCATTTCCTCCTCCAGGGTATCTTCCTGACCCAAGGATCAAACCCTCATCTCTACATCTCTTGCATTTGCAGGCAGATTCTCTTCATCTCTTGCATTTGCAGGCTCCCACTGAGCCATATGGGAAGCAGAGATTTGCTACTAAAATTTTTATTTTATATTATTACAGTTTAACAACTCTTTTTTCAAAATTAGCAGGCCTGAATAAACTGAGCTTTCAGATGAACTAGACTAAGCAGGTCACAAGGCAGAATCTTCTCTAAGAGAGAGGAGAAAAAATGTGCTAAATGGGCATTTAGCCAGTCTTGAGGAATGGACACAGCATTTTCAGACTCTTCAGAGTATTAAGAACAGGTCATAAGTAGAAGAAAATAGGAAATAAGGACCGGAGGTTGGGAAGCCTGGAGTCAGTTCAGACTGTCTGAATCACTTATGTTGTGGTGGTGATTTGAGCTGACAAAATGTTATTGGAGGGATCACTCTCCTCAACACTGTTTGCTTTGGGAAGTCAGGCAGAGATTTATTATGGCTGAAAGCCTTTACAGCTGTCGGATGTGAATTCCGGGTTAAGAGAGTTGAAAATATCAGTTGAAATTAACAGCATGAGTTGCGATTTTGAAAGTTTGCAACAATTGCAAAGGGAAAACAAACAACAAACAAAGTCAGAGACTATAGTTTTATTCTGCATCTCTGATTATATTTTGCTGTAAAAAAGTCACGATACATCATGCAAGGAAAAGGGCAACTCAGTATCCTCTGAATATAATCCAGAAATCTGAAATGCTGATTTACAGGACTGACAGTTAATGAGATGGCATTTTGATGTAACTGAAGATGTTGGATTCGATGCTCTAGATACTGATGCAAGAAAAGGAACACTGGAAGTGATGTCTTTCTACAGAGTTGTTCATCTTGTAGAGTGAGAATCACTACAATTCATGAGTGTCTGGAAAGACACCAAGAAAAATATATTTGGAAGATTAAGATAGACTGATGATGGGTGAATAGATTAAATAGATAGATAGGTATATTAAATGACTAATCATTATTTTTATGTCTCTATCTCTACATAGGCAATTGCTGTAATTATGTTTGTCCATCTATCTGTCTTGGAAAATGTAAGGTCAATCACACTAGGGTTTTGCTTTCTTGCCTAGGTCCATAGGTGCAGTGTCAAAACTGTGCATGCCCTAAGAGTTACACAGACTTTTGGGATGCAGAACTACTCACAGCTAATGCTCACTAGGCACTTGTATCGGAATTCATTATAGAGTGGTTGCTGAACTTACATGTCTAGGAATCTTTCTGAGGAAGAATCTCATGGGTTGGTTTTCCTCTGAACAGAGAGTGAGAAAGGCTTTCTCTACAGGGAATGTGTCTGTTGAGAAGTTCTTCCATCACTCGTCCTGGATAACTGTATTTACTAGGTATACAACTCAGAATATGGATGCACAGCACAGAAAGTGCTCAAAATATTATTGAATGAATTGATACATATACTAAATAAGTCACATCTCTATTCCTGTCACCTTAAGGGATATACAATCCTCAATTAAATGATGCGTGTGTGCTAGATCACTTTAGTAGTGTCGGACACTTTGTGACCTTATGGACCGTAATGAGCCAGGCTCCTCTGTCCATGGGATTTCCTAGGCAGGAATACTGGAGTGGGGTGCCATGTCCTTCTCCAGGCGATCTTCCCAACCCAGGGATCAAGCCTGCATCTCTTATGTCTCCCGCATTGGCAGGCAGGTTCTTTAGCACAGCACCACTTGGGAAGCCCATGCTCTTAGATGATGCCAAGGATAAGTGAAGACACAGGACACTTGACTGAAATATATAAGCAGAGTGAGATTATTCCTCTGGCTCAACGGGTGGCAAAGGAGCAAGTTCTTGAGTTTAAAGAATGTCTGCTTGCATATATGGTCCCTTTGCTGTATTCCAGCAACATTACATAGGGCTCCCTGATAGCTCAGTTGGTAAAGAATCCACCTGCAGTGCAGGAGACCCCGTTTGATTCCTGGGTCAGGAAGATCCCTTGGAGAAGGGATAGGCTACCCACTCCAGTATTCTTGGGCTTTCCTTGTGGCTCAGCTGGTAAAGAATCTGCCTGCAGTGTGGGAGACCTGGGTTTGATCCCTGGGTTGGGAAGATCCCCTGGAGAAGGGAAAGGCTACCCACTCCAGTATTCTGGCCTGGAGAATTCCACAGACTGTATAGTCCATGGGGTCCCAAAGAGTTGGACATGACTGAGCCACTTTCACTTTCACTTTCAGCAACATTACATAGCATAATCTCACAGGCTGAATCATCCCTTCCCCAAATTCATATCAAAGCCTTCAGATCCTGTATCTTAGAATGTGACTATTTTTGGAGATAAGACCTTTGAAGAGTTAATTAAGGTAAAATGAGGCCACTAATCCAGTAGGACTGGTGTCCTTGTAAGAAGAGGAGATCAGGACACAGCCAAGCACAGAGGAAAGACATAGGGAAAAGATGGCCATTTATAAGCCAAAAGAGACCTCAGAAGAAATGACCCTGTCCATACCTTGATTTCTGACTTCTGGCCTCCAGAACTGGGAGAAAATTACTTTCTGTTGTTGAAGCCACTCAGTCTGTGGTACTTTATTATGGTAGACCTAGTAAGTTAAAATATAAATATATAAAGCATGTTCTTATTTAGAAGGATGCTATAATTTAAGGTTTCCTGCCCCCACCAAAGGAAAGCAAAGAAAAGCTCTCCATGCCATGTCCCAATCATGTTTCCTCCAATCTCCTCTGTTCTCAAGTGATAGTAATAGATACTTCCATGCAGGATAGTTTATGCACTCCTGAGACATTATAATCGGTTCTAAAGAGAGGCCCTCCCCAAAGGAAGGGGTTGCCTTAGAGTGTACCATATGAGAATGCAAGGCATGAAATTACAACTACTTCAAAAATTATACAAAATTATTAATAGATAATGGCAATTCAGTAGAATTTAGAATTTTCATTGGATGCCTACTTGGTGCAAAACAGTAGGTACAGTGTAGATTATAAGAGTAAATATAATGTTATCTTATCTGTATGGAGTTCACTATCTCAAGTAAGAGAAGAAATGTGCAGTGGTGCTCAGACAATTTTGAAATTATTTATTTCAAGTAGGGTGACCTCTCTCTGACTGAGATGGATCTTTGAGTTCCCATATTAACCTCAGAAATAATGCTGTTTTCTAAGTTGGTTAACATGAGATTGAATAGAAAACTTCTTTTATTTTTCATCTCAAATAATATAAACCACCCCATTTCAAATATAGGAATGAGTATTAGATATTTATAGAATTGCTGTTGCTCAGTCACTAAGTCGTGTCTGACTCTCTGCAACCCCATGTACTGGAGCATGCCAGGACACTGCATTTGAAAATCAAGATACTATGAGAAGTAGCTGACAACTTTAAAATAACTTCCTAACTCTTACTATATGCCAAACACTATCCCCAAATCCCTTATATAGCTTTCCATGGAATATTCCCAACACCTAAAGAGTTTGCTTTTCTCTATTCCTGCATTGCAGATAAGGAGGGAGAGAGATCTAGGAGTGTGAGTAGCTTGTCAAAGATCACAAAGCTATAAACCATGGAGACAGGTATCAACACTAACTAACAGAAAGAGCTCTTGGGTACAATGATCTACCACCTCTTTCACATTTATAACTTGTAACTCAAATAATTCTTTTCCCAAAATTGAGTGTCTGAAGAACCAAAGGACCCTCACAACAGAGGTGATCTGTGTAAATATTCGCTTGGTATTTGGCACAAAACAGAGATGGGAACATAATTATTTCTGGATAAAGAAAAGCAAAGTATGCACTTTAAGACTGACTTCCTAATCAAATTATCCCTGTAATACTAACAGCCGTGTAATAGGGAAATGTTCCCATCATCAAGGCTTCGTGTTTAAGCTCTGCATCAATACTCTTAGGGAAAACATAGCCCTGAAAGCCAGTAGATTAAATGCTAGGGGACTCAGTCCATACTTCATATATTTAGACAGAATGCAGTTTTTTTCTGCGTATGCATGGACACTGGCCAGCCCTCAGTTGCAGTCACATTCAGAACACTTTGGAAAACATAATCAAATACTGTGTTCATTATACCAGTTTAGTTTTTTTTTTTTTTTTAAAAAAGAACATTGAGAACAAAATACAAATTATGTCTAAATTATTCATGGAATATGGAGCAGAATCAGTTTTTAGTGCTAGTGGGACTAGTGTTCCTCTATTAAGATACTAGAAATTTATTCTGATCTTTACACAGACTCAGATCCTACTCACCCTCAAAAATAAGTATCTAACTATATTTCTCCTTCATTTTATAGACTTTGACTTAAAACTGAACAAATAACCATCCAATGAATGTCTCCTTATTAATAAGATAGGAAAACTGATTCCATATAGTATTTGAGAATTAAAATTCTAGGTCTGTTTGGAATTTCAAATTTATGGCTAGTAATATGCGAAGGGAGAAATTAGTACCAATCTAGCTTCTTAAATCAATTTTGTCAGTAGTACAAAACAGTTTGGGGGCTTCCCTGGTGGCCTTTCCTTGTAGCTCAGTTGGTAAAGAATCTGCCTGCAGTGCAGGAGACCCAGGTTCGATCCCTGGGTTGGGAAGACCCCCTGGAGAAGGAAATGGCAACCCGCTCCAGTACCCTTGCCTGGAAAATCTCATGGACAGAGGAGCCAGGTGGGCTGCAGTCCCATGGGGTCTTAAAGAGTCAGGCACGACTGAGCGACTAACACTTACTGGTGGCTCAGTGGTAAAGAATCCCCTTACCAAGGCAGGAGACAAGGGTTTGATCCCTGGGTAGGGAAGATGCCCTGGAGAAGGAAATGGCAACCCTGGGATTCTTGGTGGCAAATCCCATGGGCAGGGGAGCCTGGCAGTATCCATGGGGGTCGCAAAAAGTTGGACACGACTTACCACGTAAATAATAGCACCAACAAATAGAATTATTTAGGTATTTTCATTTTTTAAAAATAAATTGTTCCAATTTACTTTGTCTTGTGTTTGTTGCTCAAATGAGATAATTCATGGAGAGCACTTATCAAAGTGCTTTTATATTGGGAGAGCTCAAAGTTCACTACTGCTATTTTTTTTAATGGGAGAATTTCTGTAGAGAATTATTTTACTGATAGTATTTCTGATGGAATACTGGAACTAAAATATTATGCTGTAGAACTTTGTATGCATTTCTCACTGGCTTTCATGATTCTCAAATACTGACTTTAAATATGTCCTAGATTCAAACTACAATCTTGGGCTCTGAAGATTTCTTATTTATAATAGGCATTATAAGCATAAAGTAAACATTCCAATCTTAAACACTGCTATAATCTAATTAATGGAATACACAAGAGAACTGAATGCATTTTCTCCACAGCAAAGAATACTTCCTGTTCAAGGGAAAAAATTAAAATTTGTCCAAATGTTTGGTTTTTTAGTTCAAATTTTATTAAATCCAGGGCACTTTCCAAAAACCAAATATTTTCAAGTCTATTTCTCAATTGGTCCATTTATTTTGGCTAATCAGCATATTTATTTTACCCAGCTCAACATCACGTTCAATGGTGAAAGACAGTCTAAAGAGAGGCACGTGTTGGTGAAATTACTGGAAAAGAGAAGCCATTCACATTGGGAAATTATTTAACTGATAAACATAGTTGCTTTAAGCAATTACTTATTTTTTTTTGTTTGCCAACCTCCAAAGCAGTAAAATCCTATTTTGAATGGAAGGATTTGGTAGGCTAGAGCAATTCCCAGTATATGTGTTGAAAGTAGGATATGCATATGGTGACAATTGAAGGTCATGTATTCCTATTTACAATGCTGTTAAAATATTCTCAGATCTTAAACTTAATGTCAGGAAGTAACTCATTGCTTTTGCTGCAAAGAAGACAACTGCAGGTAAATCTCAATTATGTCTATTGTATTCACTAGTGGGTAAATGACAGAAACAGAACAATGAATCATAGCTTTCCTGAATCCCACAGAAAAGTCATTTTTCTCTGATCATGCTTCCAAACCCTAAATATATCATTTTCATTGCCATCCCATTTATTTTTTCAAATGTTCATGGATTAGGTATGCGTGCATTTATTCATACTCACACCTATTTATCAATTCAAGAGTTTAAACAACATTTATAAAACTCAGTCCTGTTATATATGAAACACTAACCTAGCACCAGATATCCAAAGATGAATAGGACAGGCTTGAGAATTTAATTATGCTCTGATGAGTTCAGATGCATTCAAGAAGGTGTGATGACGAACTCCTTAGGTAGCACCTTATAGTCATTTGTGATTATTTGATTTTTTTATTCCCATATTATGAGCAAAAGTCAAAAGTCTCCTCGCTATTCTTGTACAAGTTAAATATGTATTAGGAGCCCAGTAAATATTTGGTTGATTCATTTATGTTGCTTTTGGTAAACTTTGTTTTCCCAAAGACCCTGAGCAATATTCTCTGGCTAGTATATCTTGATTTCATAGAATTCGTATAATAACTATCTACTGTCTCCATTTTCAATTCCAAAGATTAACCTGATTTGGACTGGAATTTTTGATAAAGACAGTTCTATCACAACCTATAAAAATAACTCAAATTATATAAAATCATGGTGCCACAGTTACTGTGGGAAGTAAGAAAAGCATGATCTTAAAACAACTTTTAAACAATTTGTTGCTTACTCTCTTACTTTATGAGGAACAACTTGAGATTTATCATACTTAATCGGTCCTCGGGGAAACATTTACTATTTTCAACAAGATTTACACAGGAAACCTCCCCACACACATCTCCCTGAGACAAAGTATATCCTTTGAGATTGTAGATCTAGAGCGAACCATAACTGATGTGTGTTATGAAAATAGCCTATTATTTATAGATGGATGGATTTATTGCAAGATATCCTACTTCCTACATGTGACCCATCATTCCAAGAGAAGGTCACTTTCAATTAGCAGTCCTGATAGTGTATGTCACTTTATGGATGGCAAGTGTTTTCATCTAATTCTTGTAACATTTGAATATGTTGTATAAAATATTGGTCATCTGAAAATAATTTACGCTTGGTTTTAAAACATGATTTGGAGGTAGAAATGGAAGTTTTCATAAACTCGCTGTGTACCCAGTGCTTTCCCATATTGTTTGATGCTGAGAGTGTAAGTTTCAGAACCAGACTGATTTCTAAGCCACTTACTGCTTACAAGCTGGATTACTTGGGTAAATAACTGAATCTCTCTTGCCTCAGTTTTGTCAACGGCACTTAGGAGATATCTGTATCTACTGCATAGGATTTTCGTTGAGGTCATAGGAATTAATACATATAAATTGGGTAGAAAATGCTTACCACAAAGCATTATAGAAATGTTATTTCTCACAGCAGGCCCGTGTCATGGTAATTATTGTCTCTATTTTACAGAGGAAGAAAAGAACTTTTACAGCCAATTACCAGAAAAGATGCCCTTTAAATCCTAAACCTAATATTCTAACTTTATCTCCAGTAGTGGTAATTGTTGTTTTAATAAAACCAAAGGTGTTTCATTTTATTATTGTTGCTGATTTTTTTAAACTAGGTCAAGAAAAAGAAAAAGAAGTGACTTAACCAAGGATAAGACTTGTTTTCTACACTTATATCTTCTATAGTACTTTATGTACGTTCTTAATTTAAACTCCCTCTTGGACCAATTTCATTTGTAACATGTATTACCCCTGTTTTGCTTTTCCTTAATCTATTCCCCCCATGCTGAGTAAAATACATGATTATACAAAGGACATTGAATGAATGTACTCATTTTGGATTTTTGATTCTATAATACTTACTTTACCATTTTTTATTATCTTTGACATCATTTCTTATCAAGCCCATAATACCAATAATCCCCCAAGTATGTTTAGAGCTGTTTTATTCCATATAGGATCCAATTAAGATCTATACCTTGCCATCTCTTAATTCTCCTTTATTCCAGAACAGATTCCCTCTTCTCCCTTTCCCTATTTTTATGAAAATGATTGTACTTGCCGGTGGTAAAACTCACTCAGGGACCATTTATTTAGTTTAATTCTTTTAACCATGCTGTGAGTAACAAACTGAATACCCATGGACAGGGAAAATGATGTTGAATAAACGTTGGCAGTACATTAGATGGCTGAAATTGTTTAGTTTCAATTCAGGGTGCAGGTTATCCTGAGATAAAGCAATGCTTAACTATTTCTTACATACTTCATAAAGCTATTTTTTTTATTTTTAGAGAATATGTGTACTGTATTTCTAGGACTTTGAATGTAAGTCGAAGCATATGTTCATATAGTGAAAGTGTAATTATTTAAATGTCTTACTATATCTACCTGAACTAAGGACCTTTTAGTCATTTTTAAGAGAAAACATACTCATATGAAACATTTCCCACTTATCAATGTTTCAATTTTATATTATTTTCTTGGTTTTTCAAATTTAAAAAAGGCTATTAATGAGGACTTGAACTGTTTGTGAACCAGCATAAATAAATGTTTAATGAGCTATTAGTAATGCATCTTATTTCAAGATGCTTCTTCCAAAGATTAGTGTATAGTTTTATAACAAAGACTGAGGGTCTTGCACATTTTCTTGTGTTTGAAAATTGGGGGAATTAGTAACACTCTTAAGGCGGCTTTAATCCATGTTACAAAACAAAGCTCTTTATTTGCTCTTAAAGGTGAAAAAGGAAAGAAGGGAATCAGAAAGGTATGCACATGCTATTGTACAGGAAACAGGGCAAGAAGGATTACTTTACATTCCTCTTGTCTGAAATTATCTAATTCCATTCTATACCATCTTTGTTTGGCATTCCCCTGGTTATGTGGTTACACATAGGGGGGCTTTGTTTCTGTACCCCAAACTCCTATCACGTTACCTTTAAAATTTGGCATACGGCAACAGGAGGGTCGACAGTGCCACCTTCCTCGCTGTTTGTATGACTTCATTAGTGAAATAGAACTGTGGGAACCAATTTTCTAGGCGACATTGAAGTCATTAGGAGCAATAGGAGAAGTGAGACTTTTGTATCTATTGAAGTTAATGGTTTTAATGTAGTTTGACCATCTAAATAACTTTATGACTAGGAAATTGGACGGGTTCTATTTGTATTTATTGTCAAGATACATGGACCATTGAGGAGCACTCATTTTATAACGTGTTTAATTTTCTATGCAAAATATGCAGTGTTTCCAATTTAACTAGAAGAGTCAAAAGATTTTATTGTTAAATGATTTCTAACCCTCACAAGATGACAATGTTGGGAAAAAAATTTTCCAAGGCAATTTCCGTTGTTTATAGATAAAAGTAGACAGAGGGTTAAAGGATGTTGGAGAGCTTTTACAGGGAAAAGAAAATTATTTTGAAATCTTAACATAGAGAATTTTCAGTCCTAAAATCCTATACTTTTATGCCTGTAGTTTTAGTTTATCCTTTATTAAAAAAAAAAAAAAACTTTAAACCCTATACATAATCACCTTTAAATCCAGAAGAATGTAAGTACTGAAGTCCTTGGCATATTGAAATTCAGAAATCAATCTCTCATTTTTGCTTGTTGTTTTGTCCAGAAATTAAGCATATAGTATGCAGAAGACACCCCTCTCCTTCTTTGGAAAGTGTTGCAGGAAAAATAACTCTGTTCTGTGCCAGATGGTGGGAGCCCAGAATGAGAAATTGGAGCCACAAAGGACAGACCAGGTCAGCTGGGCCACCTCCCCTGCCAGCACAGCCTCACTAGGGTGACTTCAGGGGTCCCCTCTATCTTGTATTCAGTAAGCATGGTTACCCAGCCTGTGGCTTTTAAAGTTGCTTTTTAAAAATCCCACAGATACGGACACCACTGATTTTGTTTTTGCTTATCATGATTTTGCAAAGCTGCATCTTATAACTCCACGATGTTATCTTCAATATTAAGTATCACCCTCCCACCCCATTTCAGCCAACTGACTTGCCTCTGGTCTTGTCAGGGTCCTTCATGCTATTTATTTCATAAGGGACTTTTATCAAAGCATGACAAGGAATTTAGAGGCTATTGTGTACAGAACATAACTCAATATAGAGTTGATTATAATTTTTTTATAATGGCTAATTTAATCATGATGGGGCTGCTGTCATATAAACTTTATCGTGGTCATATCATATGTAATGATTGCAGCTAACCTCTATTCCAGGGTGAATTCATTTCCAAAGGCTGCTGTGAGAAATTACCACCAACCAGGTAGATTAAAACAACAGAAATTCATTCTCTCTCAGTTCTGGAAGCTAGAGACTAGGAGTCAAGGCACTGGCAGTGCTTGGTTCTTCCGGAGTCTCTGAGGAGAAATCTGTTCCATGCTTCTCCCCCACCTCGGGTGGCTGATGGAATCCTTGGCACTGGTTGGCTTGTAGGCTCATCACTAAACCTCTCCCTCATCTTCCCAGGATGTTCTGCCCCCTGTATCTGTGTCTCTGTGTCCAAAGTTCCCTATTCTGCAAAGGACATCAGTCGTATTGGATATGCTCCACTCTGATCGCACCTTAACTTGACTACATCTGCGAAGGTTCTTTTGGCAAATAAGATGACATCCAGACGGTTCAGATGGACATGAATTTGGGGGGAAACTGTTGCACCTAGTACACACAAATTGATAAACTTTTCTCTGTGGGGCTAAAGAAGAAATGTTTTAGCCTTTGCAGGTGGTACAGTTACACCTACTTAATTCTGCCATTTTCCTGTAGAAGCAGCCATATACAAACAGAAATAAATGTTTATGACTGTGTTCCAATAAAACTTTATTGATGGACACTGAACACTGACTTCTGTATAATTTTTACATCCTATGAAATAGTGTTCTTTTGATTTTTTCAGTTATTTTAAAAACTGTTCCAAGCATTTTTGTTTTGCAGGTCAAACAAAAACAGATGGGAGGCCACATTTGGCCCATAGGGTATTGTTTGCCAACTGCTGTTTTGTAGTCTTACAGAAGTGTTGGACTTCACACGTAATATGAAAAGTGATCAGTCTATTCTACGTAAAGAAATTACGGCTACTACCTTCAAAGCATTGCCTTTTTTCGGTTCCTGATGTGTTGATTTTTACAAAATTTTTGTTGGAATAGAGCAAGCTCATTGTTTACAAAATCAAGATGAAATGCAAATTTCTTTCCTGATTCCAGTTCATTCATGATTTCTGCTCCTAAAGGGAAACAACTTCAATTATTCCAGTTAATTTAGCAGTTTCTATTAGAAGCTACTTCCACATTTTAAACAGGCATACCTACACAACTGTTGCTCATTGTTTCAGTTTTTGAGATGTGTTTCGAGGAAAGAAATAGTTAGCTTTCTTGCAGTTCTTTCCTCTGCTTTTTTCTTCCTTTTTGTGTTTTCAATGCTGTTTACTCAAGAGCAGATTTAGAAGAACTTTGCCTTCAGAGAATCTTCCTTTCTAGTTTGCTTCCTCTCTATTTAACCTAGATTCCAAAAACCTTCACAGATCTCTAGGTCCTCCTTTCTATCAAGATCATTTAGTTGCTTAACTAAGAAAGACTCAGTTCAGTATTTATTCCTTTTGGGTGGACATGAAAAGGAAAAGCAAAATGTAAGAAGAGGATTCTATATAGTGGTTCTAAGATAGTAAGTGTGTACAGAAAACATGGCCTGTGGTTGACATTGTTGTTGTTTAGTTACTAAGTTGTGTCTGATTCTTTTGCAACCCCACGGACTGTAGCCCACAAGGTCTTCTCTGTCCATGGGATTTCCCAGGCAAGAATAGTGGAGTGGTTTGCCATTTCCTTCTCTGGGGAATCTTCCACACCCAGGGATCGAACCCGTGTCTCCTGCATTGACAGGCAGATTGATTAAAACTGAGCCCCCTGGGAAGCCCCTGTGGTTAAGAAGATGTCCTCAGCTCACTCCACAGAGTCCACTTTATGTTTGATGAAATCAGTCTGCTGATTCACTTTTGCTATGCTACTTTAGAAATCTCTGATCAGTTTGCCCAGGCTCACGGGTTTGTCTGGATTTACATAGTCAGAAGTATCTGTATATGTGAGCTGGTGGCAATGCACAGCCTCAGCTCCATTTATACAGAAAGACACTGAATTCTGCTGTAAGGACCTAGAGTAGGTATGCCTTCTTTCTTTGGCATGTAACATTCCAGTTTTTAAAGAGATTCTTAACTCTAACAACAGCCCTTCATCTGTGTGCTGAGAAAAGCTTTTACAACCTGTGTGAGTCTATGTCATATTTATATATACAGTTTCATATATAAACTATATATTTTTTAATACTAAATTCAGGAATTTCAGCTACTCAGTTTTACTGTTTGGTAGAAATGTTTGAATACTGATGAGTAATTAATAGCCAAGGCCGAGTAAATCTCTTTGACACTAAGTATCAATTTTTAGTGGGGGAAGTACACATTTATTTAAAAACTCTCATGGGTCACATACATATTCTGTTATTTTTATCCACGTTGAATTATTCCTGCATCAGGCATATTCTAGGCCATAGATTGTTTTTCCAATTGCCTTTTTAAGGTAATGGGGTCATGTAACTTGTTTTAGTTCAAAACTGTTGACTTTGTTGGAATGCATAGCTATTTTAGGTAATGCAGGCCAATTTCAGTCAATATATTATGCCAATCTTAATCTCTTAGATAAGGGTTTAAGATTTAATATGCCCAGAGCACATTTCAACATCACACACAGAAACAAACAGAACAAAACAAACCCTGCGTGGAATACTGTTCATTATTACTATTTTTTTTTTTCTTGGTGAAAATACCAAAGAGTAAGTGCACAAATTTTCACAAGCAAGAGAGAAGTGTATGTGAAATAGTCCTGTTCTCACTCGAATCTCCTTCCAGACCTCTTTCCTCTGTATCCTTGCGTTCTTAAAAATCTGAAGCTCAAGGGAGAACCAAAACCAGTTTCCCTGTTGGAAAACATATCACCTATTGCTACCTTCTGTGTAACAAACAAGGGGTTGGGAAGATCCCCTGGAGGAGGAAACGTCAACCCACTTCAGTATTCTTGCCTGGGAAATCCCAAGGACAGAGGAGCCTGGAGGGCTCTAGCCCATGGGTTCACAAAGAGTCAGGCACTGCTGAGCAGCTGAGCACATGAGCACATATAACAAACAAACTCATCTTGTATACTGACCAAGGGTCAAGTGCATAAAAACACAGCCAAGTTGTGTTTCATTAGATTAGGCAACAGAAAACCCCTGGAGTTTCTCCATGATGTGCCTAAAGAGATCTCTTCAAAAATAACATCTGGCTGATGTCAGTACCAGGGCCTGTACTCAGATAAAGCAGTGCATTTGGTTCTAAGGTTTTACTTGGTTTATTGAGTTGTGTTAATGCTGTGTTCACTCCATTTGACTTAACTGGCTCTGATAGTTGGTTTGTTTGTTTGTTTTCATTTTTGAGTCTAATGACAGAGTTAGCTTGAGTCTGGAGATATTAATGTTAATACTAGATTAATTGAATCACCAGCTGTTTTAATTTAGTTTGTTTCTTTTTCCTAGTCTTGAATTGAAATTATATGATGTGACCTCGGACATGATCATTCATGGTGTAAAACAAATACATGAATAGTTTTATAGAGAAAGAGGATTTTTTGAGATGAAATAAACTTTAGATGACTTAGTCCCCAGTTCACATGAGTAAACTGAGGCACATAAAGTTAAGCAACTTGCCCAGAGGCAAAGATTTATTTAGTGAGAAGATGTGGATCTGTACTCAAAACTATGAAATCCCAGTTGAACACCCAAGCGAATGTATAGTATTCTAACTATAATTTCTTCTTTACATGTAGGAGGGAGCCATGCTAAAATGTTTTCATGAACTGCCAGAGTGCTACCTATGGGTAAGTCCCAATACAGACAATGGCTAAGCCATGAAATACAGACAATATGTCCTCTGATGCTTATCTCCCAGGCATTGTGTCTCTTTAAGATCATAAAGAGAAACCGAAGTCTTTGTAACAGCAATAAAAGAATTAACTCAAAAGCTTGCTACTAAATATTGCCTTTATATTCAAAGTATGTGATCTTTTCCTGACATAATTGCCATTTTTATAGGGAGATCTTGAATACTGAAAACCACTTAGATTCTAAAATTCACATTTTATGTTGAATGTCATTGTATATATACCTGTGTAACTATATATATATATATGCATATATACACCAGTATGAAATGAAAATATATCAATATTTTAAAGTAGCTTTTTCATTAAAGGCAAATGAACAAATATGTATGCAGCCCATTGTCATTTATTCTGCTTTCTGTTAATACAATACTTATTATTTTTCTAGAGGGTACTATGATTCTCTAATATATGATATTGTATTAATTTGGGCATACAAATGTTCTATTTAACAAATTAAATATAAGAAAGACAAAAAATAAACAAGTGAAAATCACAATTCACCTATTTAAATTTACTTTCCAAAAAAGAGGAGCTAAGTAAATGTCATTTTTCTTGACTAGTCTTTGAAAAATTATATAGATACTATAATTTAAAAACTACTTTCTTCTTCTTATTAATTATAGTTAACCTTGTGTTCTGAAAAATATTAGTAAACAGAACACACTATTTACACCTGAAATCTTTAGTTTCACAGTAAAGTCATACTGGTAAAAGGATAACAGCTAATTATTTCAAGCTGGTAAGGAAATCCTCTTACTACATCAGGTTCAAGGAATGGTCAACCAGTTCTTTGAGGAGCTTCTTGTCTGTGATGTTCTAACAGAGCAGAATACTTGCTCTCAGGAGCCATCAGAGAATAGCATGCCACACAACTGGGAGCGTGGTCTGGTGTGATTTACATGCTGGAACCACCAGCCAAACAGATTACATGTCTTGTGACTTTTACATTTGCTTCCAGTCACTAATAAAACACCCTGTACAATCCACATGAGTACATCATGTTTCCACCACAGATTTTGATTTTCAAAGTCATTTAAACTACAAATAACTTTACATGAAAAACTAACTAGATAGCTTTGTTATCTTTTAAATTATTTCTCAGCATTTGTACTTTGTGTTTAAAAAATAGCCTACTTTCTTAAAGATAGCTCTAGAATGCTCCCCAGTCTTGATGTTTTCTTATATGTATATTTGAAAAGAGAAAACTTGGGAGATTTGTAAAACTAAGAATATTACTTTATGTATATGTAGTCTAAATAACTTACATCTACATAATATATTATATATAGTATTATGTAGTATTTAAGCATGGACAGAAAATAACTATATATATATATATATAAATAGATATAAACACAAACTATATATCTGCATTTACATCTCTACTTGTCTATAGAGAGAACTTATACTATATAGAGAAAATGTGTAATTACTAGAAAAGTGTGCCAAAGTATAAACAGTTAAAATTTTTCATTAGTAAAATTAAGAGCAATTTTTATTATGCTCTGTGTATTCTAAGTTGTGTGCATGTGTTACTTTTTAAAGTAGACTACACACACACACACACACACACACACACACACACAGTATAGCTTCTTTGTTCAAAGAACAAATTTTTGAAATATCAAATACCCCCTTTCACAGATCAGTCTGATGGTTTGCATAAACAGATTAGAAGCATGTGGAATTAATTTTCATAGAAATGTATTTTGACTCAAACATTTTTTAAGAACAAAGAGCTTTCAGGAATTTTTTTAGGTTTAATATTATCCCCCAAACAACATTTGGCTACCTAGTTATAATGTGTTCCGAGTACAGTAGGTGATTTGAATGAAGGAATGGGTTTTTAAAAAAATGACAGGCTTAAGACGTTTTCACATTTTAATGCTCTGAAATCCTTACCCAATTTCCCATAAACATTTGAATATGATCCCTCGTTACATTTAGTTAGCCTACAATATTTAAAAATATGGAATTAAGCACCTATTAAAACTGAAAAACACCACTGTTCTTTAACTACTAAATAATTTAAATTGCTATCAGCATAATTACTTAAGTAATTTATAGTTGTGTCTCTTACGTGTCTGTCATATGCAGCATTTACTGAAAATGTATTTTAATTTTGCCCATTTATGAATTAGGATGTTTGAGATACCAAGGCCTTGGAAGCATTCAAAGGTGAAGCCACAGGTAAGGAGTCTGTCTTTTTGTTAGATATTCATATGTCTGCTGCTCTACTTGACTTCTCTAATTTGAAATGGAATTAAATCTAAAAACTCATATACAAGATGAGACTTTTACAAAGACAGAAAGATTGTCTTTATGTTTTTAATTTCTTATGACAAAAATGAAAAATAAATGTATATTGTATAACAAATCATTTCTGATGATAAGAATGTTTGGAAATGTTTTCCTTCAAATGAATTTTAAAACATATTCTTCTGATAAAAATAATTTTTAAATAAAATTGAACATTGTTATAGGGTCACTCTAAATGTTTAAATTGGAGAGATGATTTTGAAACTGATCTTCTTACCAAATGTTACTGTTCTTAATGTCTCTACTAGCCTCCTTCTCATCCTAGAGTTTTACTAATTTAGTTTAAATTCCTCCTATATTGTAATTCTTGCCACCTGTAACTGCCTTTCTAGTAAATGTCAATTCTCTACCTTCTATTTTATTGAAATTATATATTTTTTTACTCGTTACTGCCAGAGTTTCAAGGAATTCAATTTTTCTGAAATATGGATGTTAAGAAACAAAGCAGGACACATTAATTTGAAGACCTTTTGCTAAAATCACAGTATTGAAATTCATTCATGAAATATGTACCTTCTATATTCCACTTGTATTTGGTTTGGAGATCATTTGTTGTGTTTCTGAAGATACAATTAGTGATAGGCAATTCAGAGACCAAAAGCAAGATACCATTCTGTATGATTGGTGCTCTTCTCATGGCTAAGTGTGTATTTTATCTGTTGAATAACATGATTCCTGTTAGTGATGATACAGCTACCTAGTTAGAGAGAGTGAACTATCGGTGTATCTATCTTATCTCTGTATCTCTAGAATGTCTGTCAGAATATATGACATGAAACAAACTCCATCAAATAAGAGTCAAAACCCATCAAAACAAAGCAAAACCATTATAGTTTAACATGTAAACTGCAAAAAAAAAAAAAAGAATTTGAGAAAAGTGTTATCGGATATTATTCAACTATGTATAGATTTATAACCTCAGCCTTTATAAAGACCATAAATATAGCCTTTGAGTGCTCAGCAATTGTTGGGCCCTGTGTTAAGTATCTTTACACCTCTGAGCCTTACCTTCTTTACAGTCCAGCTGCCATTAGTTTTAAGAGTGAGCTAATTTAGGTTTAGATTTTTAATGCCGTTGTTAAACTTGAGCACAGCTAGTTGCTTTTACCAGTACATGGAGCTGCCTATTAGAAAATATGAAGTGTTTTAAAAACATGAATTGTTATTAAACCCCACTGAGCATCTGCTAGGTACTAGTTATTTGTCTTCCTTGAATAAATAGTGTTAGTCACTCAGTTGTATCCGGCTCTTTGCGACCTCATGGAATGTAGCCCACCAGGCTCCTCTGTCCATGGGATTCTCCAGGCAAGAATACTGGAGTGGGTAGACATTCCCTTCTTCAGGGGCTTTTCCTGACCAAGGGATCAAACCTGGCTGTCCTGCATTGTAGGCTGATTCTTTAGCATCTGAGCCACTAGGGAACTCAGATAACCCTTGAGTTAACTCAGTACCTGCCTCTTCATTCATTGCAGTATTATTTATATTAGCCAAGATGTGAAAGAAACATAAGTATCCACTGATAGATGAATGGATAAAGAACTTGTAATATGTAAATATAGATATAGATGGATTGATAGATAGATAGACAGATAGATAGATTGGTAGATAGATACAATGGAAAATTATTCAGCCATTAAAAAAAAACAAAGAAATCACACCATTCCAAAAAATAAGGATAAACCTTGAAGTTATTATGCTATGTGAAATAAGAAAAAGGCAAATGCTGTATGAACTCATTTGTATGTGGAATCTAAAAACAAAAAACAATACAAGAATTGATAGAAAAAGAGATCAGACTTGTGGTTACCAGTGACAACAGTAGGGGCAGGGGAATTGGAGGAAGATGATCCAAAGGTACACACTTCCAGTTTTAAGATAAATAAGTATGAAGAATGCAATGTACAAATGATGATCATAGCTCACACTGCTATATGATATATAGGAAATTTGTTAAGAGAATAAACCCTAAGTTCATATCATGAAGACAATTTTCCCCCTTTTCTCCTTTCTTTTCCACTTATTGTGTCTACATGAGATGATGGATATTAGCTGAACCTATTGTGGTAATATCTTCCTAATACATGTAAGTCAAATCATCATATTGTATACATAAACAGAAGAAAATGAAGTAGATATAACAGTGTAAGTTTTTTTTTTTATGAGTACTTATTATCCTCCAGTTTCAGAGGTCCAAAATGTGGGGATGACTTAGTTGTGTGATTATGGCTCAAGTCTCTTCTGGGGTTGTAGCCAAGCTATTGGGGTTTCCCGGGTGGCTCAGTGGTAAAGAACCTGCCTGCCAAGGCAGGAGGCACAGGAGATGTGGGTTAGATCTCTGAGTTGGGAAGATCTCCTGGAGGAGGAAATGCCTACCCGCTCTAGTGTTCTTGCCTGGAGAATCTCATGGAGAGAAGAGCCTAACGGGCTATAGTCCATTGGGTTACAAAGAGTTGGACATGACTGAGCGTACATACACACATGGCTAAGCTATTGGCTGAAGCTACAGTTTTGTAAGGGTTAACAGGACCTGAGAGCTCTGATTCCAAATTGGAAGGTCTGAGTTCCTTGTTGAATAGGCTGTACAGGGCTCTTGAAATGGTAAGTGGCTTACCCCAGTGAGAATGGTTTGAGAGAAAGACTCAGAAAATCTCCAAGAGGGAAGCCACAGTGTCTTTTATAACCTTACCTCAGAAATGACACACTATCTCACCTTCTATAGACAACTGACCACACAGACCTCCTCTGGAAAAATGGGGGAGGTGTCTTCACAGGGGTTTGAGTACCAGGAACTGGTGTTGATTGGGAGCCATCTGGGAGGCTGACAACCACATGTTCTGAGTGTGGAACACCCCTTAGACCAGTGGTCACATGCTGCCTGTCACTGAGTTCTCAATTTTCAGCAATAGTTCTGAACACAATGAAGGAGCACCTCTTTCTTCCTTCCTTTCCTCCCTCCTTCCTTTCACATAGCATAAACATATTTTACTATCCTAGAATCTTAGACCTAACAGGGTCTCAAGAGAAAATCTCAACTAATTTTCATTTTTTTTAAAGTAACAGTTGAAATAGGAAAGACGACATAAGTAATTCAATGTCACGTAGCCCTTTGGAGGAATAATCAGGGTGTCTTGACTATGATCCGAGCATGTCTTCTATGACAGCATCCTAAAATTTATTGTTTTGCCATTATTTAATTTTAATCCTAATGATTCATACATTAGTTTGTATAATATTGAATTAGAAGAATTATCTGGAAAAAGAGTTGACTGATTTTCTGAAGAACTCCCCATTACAATTCTTGTGTCTGGTCTTCTTTGTTTTCATCTTGGTTTATTTCAATAACCATCTAAATGGATGGCACCCAGCTTCTGATTTTTCCATCTTATTTTCAAGTCGCCACTGAGGTTTGCCCTCTATAAGCTCAAGCTTGATCTGGTAAATTACATCTTTATTTGTTACCAACAGATTCACCAGATTAGACAGCACTAAATAATGCTATGTGCGTGCTCAGTCACTCAGTCCTTTTCTACTTTTGCGACCTCGCGATGGTCTGTAGCACCCCCAGGCTCCTCTGTCCACGGGGTTCTCCAGTCAAGAACACTGGAGTGGGTTGCCATTTCCTCCTCCAGGGGATCTTCCAACCCAGGGATCAAACTCGCTTCTCCTGCACATTAGCAGGCAGATTCTTTACTGCTGAGCCACTGGGGAAGCCCCAAATAATCCTAAGGTGCCTGTCAATAGTTAGATCAAAGGTTTTGGTATTTATTCAAGAAAGTAAAGATAGGAGAGGATGAGAGTGTTGTTGCTCATTTGCCCAGTCATGTCCGACTCTTTGCAATCCCATGAACTAAAGCATGCCAGGCCTCCCTGTCTCTAAAGGACTCCACGTGAAATACTCCTGTGAAACTGAGAGACAGATTTCAATAGATGGTTCAGAAAGGGCTATTTTTTTTTTTTTTTTTTTGCACAGGAACATTACAGACCAGCATATATTCTGTTGGAGAAAGTGTAAAAGTCACCTGCACTGCAGGCAGATTCTTTACCGACTGAGCTACAAGGGAAGCCCAATGGAGAAATTACTTCTCTGTAAAAACTGATCTTAATAGTTATTTACAGTAAATATTCCAAAGACAAGTGTTTGCTTTTTATAGCAGGTACAGGAAGGTACCAAGGATATAAAACACTTCAGTTTTTTAAGTCATAGTGAAGTTAAAGCATTTATACTATGAGAGTATTTACATTCTCATATACCAATATATGCATATGTATACGTTGTTCCATATGCACATGTGAGTGGTGTGTGTCTCTCTGTGTGTGTAAATATAAGTTTATTTCTTTGGATGGAGCTTCTGTGAAAAACAACTCATGGAAAACTAAATCTACTAATGTTACTTACATGTTGGGAGGTTGTTTTCTACCAGTTTTGAGTGGAATGGGTTAACAGGTGGACCCACAGTGGAGCCTGTGTATCCAGGATGCCATTACAGTAAATGAGGTAATACCATTTTGCTGAGACTGGGTAAAGGGTGGCTTAGAAAGGATGAACTCAAGCTGGAGCCAAATCTAAATTAATTAACTCCAGCTACTCTGAAATTCTATTGTGAGAAAGCAATGGCTTAAGCCAGGACTCAAACAGTACTATATCATGTCGGTCAAGCAGGAGTATTAGATAACTCTGGTCAAATATGATTTATAGTTAGTTATAGCTGCTTAAAAGCTTCTCTAATTAGAAAACACAATTCAGAAATAAGTTCATATACATTAAAATGGTTGCAGGATTTGCTTAAAATGGACAAGACATGCTTGAAATAATCAGGCATTGTGATCATTATTACATACATTTTACAAAGCCTCAATTAGTAATTACATTTTGGCCTTTCTCAAAATTTCTAAAGTATAAATAAATTGACTAATCTCTTAGATCTGTGATGGAGGAGGAATTAAATTCTTAGATTCCCAGAGTGTTAACACATTATATACTTCAGATGCAATTTTAAAAATATGAGATGCAAAATCTGTCTGTTGTATCATCAACCATACCTTTCACTTCTGTGTGTGTTATCAGGCACTAAAATATAGAAATCCTATAGAAGCAAATAACTAAAAAGTTTATCCAGGGGAAAAGAATGCACAATGAATCAACAAAATTATGAGTTCTCTTTCTGTTGTATCTCTAATGCATGAGTTGGTTCTCTAATGCATGAGTTGGTCCTCTAATGCACAATTTCTCATCGCTGGTGTTCTGTTAAGTAGTGACTTCCCTGATATGATTTAACTCTCCTTGCTGTGAGTTGTAATATAAACAGTTCTAGAAAATGCCACATATTTTGGACAGAAAGAACTTCAAAAGCATTTATCCAAATGTCTGGCCCCTAGTTGATTCCTAGGGGCCTTTTTATTTCTCCAACCCCCAAATAACTTTCTCCCCACATCTGTGTTACCACACCAATAGTACTGTCTACTTTTCAAATCCCTGGGTTTACCTAAGGCTTTTCTTAGCCTCTCATAGGTGAGATTCAATCCTTGTCAAGAGAACACTCTCAACTTTTCTCCTTTCATATTATCCTAAAGAAAAGCATCACACTGACAAACTTCTCCCTCAAATAAACCCTTAATAAACAGAAGAGATTGATATATCTGATTAAATCATGATGTCTGATGGTCACATTTTGTTCAGCTTTTTATGACCGCATAAATGATTGAAAATAGTTGGAGATAAGTGATGGGAAGTAGTAGTTCCACTAACACTTCCTTAAGTTGGCTCCATGTTTATGTTACTAGTGGAGACAAATGACTTCTTCTGTCTATGGTACAGTGAATGGACTGACTGGAGTGCTCAATTCGAGTGCACAGTGGTGCTGATATGATCACCAGCCAGAAATGTGAGTGCCAGTGTAGGGAGGTGCCCCCGGTAGCTGCATGGGCATCGGGCATCAGGCACCAGGCTGCAATCTAATTATGGTTGGACACAGCAGCAGTGGAATTCAAGAAGATGCCACAAGGTGTTTCACAAGTAGCTGAGGTCTCAGTGTGCAAACTCATTAAAGAAGAGGTTGACCAAAACGCACGCCCACACATACATACACGGACCCTGACTGACTCTTACCTCCTTTCTTTCTAGCAAAATGCCTTGACTAGTTTGCACTCAATAAATATCGGTTGATTTGAAGGTGTATTCAAGACATATTTGTCCAACCAAAGAATTTTATCCCTTTCCATTTTATAGAGCATTATTTATATATTCATTAGCATGTAAAATTCCAACATGATTTATGGTAATTTACCCCCAATGTCTAAAAACACCAGAATTGTCTGATTTTTTTTTAAGTGAGACAGCACATAAACAATGTAGATGTTTGTGTTACCAAAATGAGAAAGCATCATGTCCTCATCCTGAGACATAACACTTCGTGAAATATGGCCACTCAGTCGCAGAGCTGCTTCTTGCTTCTGAAGCTCTGGAATCAGGCTGCCATTAGACACCCAAGGCTGAGTTCAGCTCAACAGAAAAGATGAGGTGGTGACCAAGGTTAGAGTTATCTTCTAAATTAGTGTAACTGAAACGCTCTCATATTCCCAGAGTGCGCCTGCTGTCTCCCTTAATAGACTAAACATATGTGTCTTTTCAATCACTTAGGAAAAGATGTTATGAAATAACTATAGTCATAAATGACCCATAGACGGTTTTAACATAATATCATAATCCATTCATAATTTCTAATTGACTTTCAAATGCATCACAGTTAGCTAAGATATTTCTTTTTAATGACGGTCATAAAATAAATCATGGATATTTTTTGTTCAGTGTTACAGAAATAACATCATGGCCATCTATTTGGTTTTCCAAGGAATAATAATGTCTTTATCTCTCTAAAGTTGTTTCTTATGTTATATTCTTAGAAGCCAAATGAAAGGAGAATGCTATCTATTTTTCACTGGAGTTGCATGAAATTATCACTCCAGAGTTATATGTATTTTTTCTATACAGTGGTATTATTTGTTCTAGACAGACAATCATTTCTTGCCATCAGAGTCCCCTTTGATTGTGGTGAGGTCTCATTGTGGATGTCTGCAAAACATCATTACTATCATTAGATTACGTACTGTCAAATGAAACTGATTGATGTAATGACATAATTTTTTTTGAATGAACACATTTGTTCTTTAGCTGATTAGATGAGTTTTCTTTAGTGATCTGTTTGGGCTGTGTACTTCATCTCATAACTTTCTACAGAGAATTTTTACTTATGATATTAGAGTTAGAATTTTATCTGGTAATGATCTATGTTTTAATAATTATAAAATGTATTTTTTTAATATTTATTTAATCATATCCTCCAACAGTTGAATGTTCCAGCACATAAGCACAAACTAGAGTCTCTGAACTTAGGGAGTATTCTTTACTGACTTTGGGTCACATACCTCTTGAGCGTCTAATAGAGTTGTGATTGTGCCTGGTAAAGGGTTGCAGGGACACAATCATTAAGTTCCCTTTCAGGGCTGGGAAGAAATGACAGTAGTATTTTAAGAGTTCTTTTGCTTTGTTATTTTTTTTTTTTCTGGTTGAAAATGTAGGGTTCTCTGCTTCCCTTATGCAGTTGCTTGCTGATGAGGGTTCAAATCACCCCTCAAAGCCAGATCTGCAGAACACACTTCAGCTGTCACCAGCTTCAGTGAATCCCTGGGTATATCCTTAGGATTAAGAGAAAAAAGGCACATGTTACAGTGAATCATGAAATAGCACCATGTCTATGTGTGACTTTTGTGTGAGTAGACATAAAAAAGTGGAAGGAAAAAAAAACAAAAAGGAAGAGCATTCCTAGAGAAGGGATTCTAGCTTTACAGAAATTTCTAGAATCTACCTGCCTCTACTGCACACACACAAAAGCCTATCTTACAGCTCACAGAAATGTGGAATTAATTTCCTCTGTCTCCATGACTGTCTATTATTTGAGATAGAAAGTACTGATGCTTCTTTTTCTGGCACTTGGCATAATTCTACTTGGGCTACACAATATGGGTAAGTTACAGAACCTTGTTTGCCCAAGAAGAATGTTTTGGAAGAAGCTCTTAAGAAAATGTTCTTCTTATCAAAAGAATGGAGGTACTAATCCACTCTTATCATTAACTACAAATTCCACTTAAATATTATATGTTCAATGTTAAAACAATCAAAAGGTCACCATTTCAACACTTGATATGCTCTCCGTATCTTTATTCCCCTTCCCCAGAGTGGTTTTACCAGGACAAAAGTAATACATGCAGTTTCAACATGACTGATCATTTTACCTAGTCTCCACTTTCAAACGTATTAGCTGTGCTTGTTTCAACAAAGACTTAATGAAAGGAGTTCTGTCCAGAAATGATTATATTTCTCAGTCATATGCCTCCCTCACTTATCTCTACCTTTTGCATTTAGCCAAAAATGTTTTCAAGATTCACCGCTACATTACATCTACAGGCTCTCTTTCTCCAGGCACATTCATCGCTACCTTTTTCTTCAAAAATGTTTAATGTATCTTTAGCTTCCTCTTTTTTAAACTTCATGTTTTAATGCCAAGATTTCTTCAACCGACTTCCAAACCAATCTAAATAGTTATCTAACCCACTCAGGTCCAAAATTAGATCTTAATGATCTAGATATTTGCTGAGTGTCTGTGTATAAACTTCGGCCATAGTTGGTTTTCTTTTTAAATCCAAGGAGACGTTCCATTTACTTGAATCTCCCCGGGCTCTCCCTTCCCAGGCAGTTGGGTGAACTTCACCCCAGATCACAGACCGTGGCTTTTACTTCCCCTCGGTGCCACGGTTGGCTTTCCTGAGTTCAGAACTGCATTTTCCCACCAGTTCTGTGAAAAACCCAGAGGCATCTTGGAAATTATTACTTTTAAAACCTCACTGATTTGAGGAGGCAGCAGATGACCATCTGCCATCTTTCTGACTTGCAGCTTTTGCTCTGTCTTACTTTTGATTTTTCTTTCTCTCTTCCTGCGTCCCTCCTTCTCCTCCTTTTTACCCTTTTCCACAAGCCAGGGCCTCTGCAAACCATCACCTCCTTCATCCATCTCAGCTTCTTCACAAAGAGGGGCATCCCACTAGGCTCTCTGTTCCTTCATATGCTGCTTTGGAGATTCAGAATCTTATACGGTGGCAGTGAAGTTTATAAATTTATGAGCTTTCAGATATGTAAGAATGATTGTAAGTGGCATTTATGAAAGAATATTACTGGGACGCATTTTTATTACTTGCAAGGCAACAGGAATACAAGTATATCGTATTATCTATTTTGGCCCGCAAGTGACATACAAGCTACTTTAGATCCAACCTTTCAAGGGTTAAATCTTAATGATAATAAATAGATTTTAAGTTCTTCTAAGATATGAAAAGCAAAGAGGAAGTTTTTGATTTAGGGCTTTTTATTTTTAATCAACATTTTGAACATTAGTTACTTTCATTCAAACTGTACTGAATTTATCCAATGCTACCTAATTATACAATGCATTGATATATTCAAGTAGAGATCTCTTCAAGTAAATAATTGCCAATAATAGCAAACACATGCACACATGTATGTACATTTAATTAAGCAACGCCTTAAAGTTGATTAATGTGTTACCCCACCAAATAGCACATTTAATGGCATTATTTTCAAGAAATAGACCTCCCAAATCTTTTAGAAAAATTTTTTCCATCCAAGGAAAGTGATATATGAAAATCTGGATTCCCCCCATAGGAAATCATGATTGGAACACAAATAAACTACTCCCTTACTTAAAAATATTGCCCTATTGGAACATTTCATTTACTTTATTTTTATCTCTGATTTGCTACACTAGTGTATTTTGAATACAATTATTTTCATCTACTCTATATTAAGTAAATTTTTCAATGCAAAAGGAATTTCTGTTAAAGTAAAGACTAAAGAAAATAATAATATGTAGTTTCACCGAGATGGAAATAAGTTTTTTTTTTTTAGCAAAATTGCATGAAGTAAATGTTTTATGGTTATTTATATTCTAAATCAGTTATGTACCAAACAATGGAAACAGAAATATTGCTGAAATGTTTTTAAGAAAAGTGAAATCATATCAAGTAACATAAACCTGAATACTTTTTAACTTAAAAAAATTATTTTTTACTCAAGCAAAGTTGAAAGAAATAGTACAGAGTGTTCTCTTGTGTGTGACTAGCTAGCTTGCCCTGTAATAAGTCACATTAACTTTAATTCTTTTTGGAAGTAATCTGCAAAAAAGGAACCAAAAAAGCTATTTTTGAGAGAAAAATGTGAAAGTGTTATTTCAAGACAAACTGTAGGTAAGATTATGCTATTGAGAACACCAATAGATAAGGAAAGTATGCCTAGTAAATCCGGCCAAAATGGGACGTGTAGCAAGTTACATAAATTAGAGATGGTAAAGTGTGTGTGTTGACTGGATCTTTGATTCTATGGTTATTCACAGTTTCACTGGACAGAGTTGTCTCCTGTTTACTATTCACTTTTAAAAATTGGTCACATAGAGAATCCCCTGGTGGTCCGGTAGTTAGGACTCCTTATTCACACTACCAGGTTTGATCCCTGGTCAGGGAACTAAGATCTCACAAGCCACGAGGTATGGCCAAAAATAAAGTCAAATATGTATCTTTATGCAAAGCAAGGTACAGTAAATATATAGAGTTAAGTGTTTTGGGATTCCTATAGACACATATAATGATTATTTTATAACTTTCAGAGTTTGTTTTCTCTGAACCTTGGAGTTCAACTAAGAACAATGGGATAATTTTGCAAACAGAATTTCTACACAAACTGAATATTTTGCTTTTATAGATCTGTGCTCCCTAGGTAGACAGGGCACATATTCAGCGATAGCTTCATCTCACAGGAATGAAGATATATTGGCCTAACATCCTCTAAAGTTAATTGCACTTTTGTGAGTAAATCATAAAAAGTTGTGACTTTCAAAATGTATATGTATTAGACACATAAGATATCAACTAGCCAAGTCTGACTACTGTTTTAGAAGCCTTAAAAATTCCTGGCTGGGATTTACTTACATGAAAACAATAAATCTTATAATGAAAAGGACAAAACAGTTCAAGTGAAAAATAAATTGGGACATTCTTAGGTTAAATATTTGATTTTTGCCTGTGCAATCATCACTAAATCTCTTAGTTTTTCCTTTAATTGGAAGCCTCATATCTAAAGAAGAGAGGTATTTATGTGATTAATAATGTTACAACTGAAAACTGAGTGCCAGGTTCCAACTGTAGAAAATCCTCAGACTAAAGTTAAGTACCTTGGATATTTCATGGATTACAGTGAAATGTTGATTTCTATTTCTTTGTAAATAATAGCAGGCAGGGTTACACAGAGTGATTCAAAGGTAGAATCTCTCTTCCTTGGGAGGAATTAACTACATATTAAAATTTTGATACTCTACAACTAGTCAACTATTTTCAGTCTTTGTTAATGATTCTGATTTTTTTTTTTTTTTTTGGTATTTGAAGCACATTGGAACTCTAAGGAGAATCTCAGTACTCTGATTCTGTCATGAGATACCCTTAATTGAACTACTTACTAGCAGTGAGTTAGTTGAGCTAAAAAGGTATCCGCCCCCCCCTACTTTGTAATGTAGGCATTCTAAAGATAATTTTCTATGTAATTATTAAAGTGAACGTGTATTATTATTTCTCTCATCGCTCTGCTCTCAAAGCACATAACGTACTCTTTTGCAAACTTTTGCTTCTGTGTATTTCCCCAGGTTACAGTAAAAAAAAAAAATCATTTCTGGGCTATTTCTCTGCCATTATTTACTAAAATATATAATCCTTTCACTGAGGAATTAAGTGGGCAAAGCTAATTTACACCATGAGTAGATAAAAGGAGCCCTATAAGAATTGGTATTATTCATTATCAAGTTTTTGTTGTGGTAGTGGTCTGGTCCTTTTCTGAACTTGGCCTTGCTCTTACTTTACTGAAATAGTATCCCAACAACAGGGAGATGGCTGATATGGGAGAGGCTAAAAAGTTCAGTCTGTTGGGAGAGAGATTCATTTCAGCCCATCAGTGTTGTTCTGTTAAGTGGTGACATAATCCCAAATTCACATTCCCAAGAGACTGGCTCTTGGGATCTCTCCCATTTGCTGACTTTACTGCAAAAGAATGCCGGCTTCTGTTGTAATTGAGGAAAAAGGTTTTCAGGCCAGATTATCATTTCTGAAATGGATCAGATAACATATCTGAAAGTGTTAGTATAAACCCAACCTTCTGCCCAGAGATTTTCTTCTTTTCAAACAAATAAATAGATTTTTTTAAAATCCTGTTTTGAAAGGGCAGCATATAATGGGATTATTTGTTTTTTTAATTCCTATAATTCTGAGTTTTCTAAAAGAAACAGCATCCCAGATCAATATTTAGTATAGGGAGAGGTGAAGAAAAAAATTAGAAGTAATAATATTCACAAACAAGGGTGGTGACCAAGTATTCTGCAGTCACTAAAAAAAAATAAAGTTCCATATAAACTCTATTATATTAGAAAAAATACATGACATGTTAAGTGAATATATCAGACTGAAGTAGAATATATACAAAGTGTTGACTTGTCTGTGAGACCAATGACATATATGCTTGCATTAGACATACATGCAAATATTCACATATATGTGAACCCATTTGCAGATGCTGTAGATTTAGATACATATATAATTAAATTATTGATGGTTACTTCTAAAGAAACCAGAGTGGATTTTAATTTTATTTCATAACCTTCTGAAGCATTTAACTCTTCCAGCCTGACATACTTTCATAATTATAAAAAATGTAACAAAAATTTTTTGTTTCTACTTTGTCTTTTGCACACTAAAATGTTCTTAATGTGCAAATTAAAGCTTATATTTAATGCATTACATATTTTATGTTAACTCTACCCAGTGTTATACATATTTAATATAACTTGCTAAATGCTGTATTCATTCAGTGAGTGCCCCAAACCACTAAGGAACGTTAGCAGCAGACAGAAGCCAGGGTAGTGAGGGCTGAGTAATGATAAGAAATGCCCAGGATGCACCACAACAGAGATGTAAGACCAGCCAGGGTCCAACAGTATCTTTCAGATATTTGCGGTGGGCGAAAACCCAAAACACATTTGGTCAAGTTCTATATTTCAAGATAAACTTTGCCCATATGTTTTTTATTCATTTACATGTAATTCATTGAGCAGACATTCTGAAAGAGTTATCTGATGCGTAAGGAGATTTTTGTGCCATAATTACATGTGATACATATAATACAATGTATAATAATTTAGAGCAGAACTTGCGTTTTGCTGGGTTACAGATTCTAGGCACATGCGCCTTCATGATGAGTCACTGTACTTGAGCTAAGCTGTGGCGTGACTAGTGAGTCACGCTACAGTTGAGATTTACTTTAGTGAATTTTGTACACTTTTTTAAAACAGGGGCAGATTTCCCAGGCTTCAGTTTTCACAGTTTTAAATTAGAATGATGATCTTTATTAAAATTTACTCTGGTGATTTAACAGAACCTATAAAACTTACTAAGGGCCTCCCAGTGGTAAAGAAACTGCCTGCCTATGCAGGAGATGCAGGCTCAATCCTTGGGTGGAGAAGATCCTCTGGAGGAGGAAATGGCAACCTACTGTTGAATAAGAGCCTGGCAGGAGAGCCTGGCAGCCCCCAATCCATAGGATCACAAAGAGTCAGAGTGACTGAGCACACAATAAAGATTACTAACATGCTTGCAAATAACTAGTCCTCAGAATTTGTGAATTTTTTAAAAAATATGATAGGTAGCACAGTTTAAAATATTCACTTGGAAATATATTGAAACAACAATTCCCTATACTATCTCTTTCAACCTAGAGGATAGACTTGTTAGAAATCTCAGGATCTATGAGGACAATCTCAAAGATTTATGGATATTCAATTGTATTCATAATTGTTTTAAAGGCTAGAAAATGAAATGAAATTTCACATTTTGCTCATATCTCTCACTTGCCCAACGGGTCAGGCTGTTTCAGATAAAAAGATTTGCATTATCTTTCTTGCTATTTAAATAGTGAGATGCAATTCAGAAGAGTCTTACTTTTCTGTGTTATTTATAATGAAACACATTTTCTCTATTTTTAAATATATATTTGATTTATAATTTTTTCTGTGGTTCTTGTGGTAAAATTTTTGTTTGCAACTCTCCTAATCCACCTGGAATTTATTCTACTGTGATATAATGTGAAGAAGACACAATGTCTGCTTCCAATTTGTCGGGCAAAATAATTCATTTGCATTTGTAAGATTTTTATAATTAGCATTATGGTAAAAGTGATAGTTATACTTTCCTTAAGTGCATGTCCCTCTTTCTGGATTTGACATATTACTCCTAAATTCCTCGTTTGCACATTTCAGTTGGATATTAAGAAGCAAGATCCCTGAGATTTATACACCAGAAAGTTCTTAAAAATCATTAAGTGGAGACAAAACTGAAAAAGATACCTAAAATGCAAAAAGCTTCCAACTGAACTATAATTAAATTATAATATGTCAAATAAACTTGATAACTGTGAGCTATAGGTCAAAATATTATCAAACTGATTGGTTTTCAAAGGACTAATTTCTAGTGGTTAGCAGCAGAAAAAAATCATATGTATCATACTAAGTGAAATCAGACAGAGAAAAACAAATATCATATGATATCACTTATATGCAGATCTAAAAAAAATACAAATGAACTTATTTAGAAAATAGAAACAGACTCACAGACTTAGAGAATGAACTTATGGTTACCAGGAGGGAATTGTGGGGGTCAGGGGAAGGGATAGGCTGGGAGTTTAGGATTAACACGTACGCACTGCTATGTTTTAAGTAAGATGCCTTTCCATGAAAAAATAAATTAAATTTTAATGTTATTGAAAATGATATAAATATTAAGTTCTAATGGTATCAGTGATAAGAATTAAAAACTAAATCACTGACTTGGAACTATTGCAAGCTTTTTCATATTAATTTTGAGGCATCTATTCACCCCTTTACCTGAAAAATAGATACATTCAAATACTTGAAGTCATGTGCAGCTGAGTTAACAGTCTGTCAGTATAATTCCTCAAAATACATGGGTTACATAGGACTATGCAGTTTGAGAACAGAAACACAACTCTGGTTTGGGCCCAAAATGTGTTTATTGGAAGGGCACTTGTGTAGATGAGATGGGTGGATTACCGCACAGACTCAGTGGACGTGAATTTGAGCAAACTCTGGGAAATAATGGAGAACAGAGGAGATCGGCAGGCTTCAGCCCATGGTATTGCAAACAGCCAGACACGACTCAGGGACAGAACAACAGTAACAGCTAGTGTAGCCCTCTGAGTTGAAGGAAGAACTGCTATCATTACTGTTTCTGTCCTCTTGTTAACATCGCTCAGGTTCCAGGAGCTCTACACTTGTATTTTTACATCTTCATGCCCAAAAGAGAAAAGATGGCTGTCTCCCAGCTCTAGTTAGAAATACCTGGGGAGAATTCTAGTAGACCACGCATGGGTCGAGTACCCATCCCCCAATCACTGTAACCAGTGAGTTGGTTATTTTCACCCTCCTGGCAATAATTTTTGCCACTGCCTACTCTGCACCAGGAACTGTGAAAATCACTCTGTGAAAATCATTATGATGGTTCCATGCTATTATAATTCCTAATGTAGAAATGAAACACTGACCCAGAGAAGTTTAAGGGGTTTACCTAAAGCTAGTTGAGAGGCGAAGGGCAAGCCTAATCTGAACCCAGAGCCACGCTTTAGCCCTGACATTGCACATGATGCTAACAGAGGCTAGGCTTTCCAATAAGGTAGTACACTTACAGCAAAAACCAGGTGTGGTCACACTGACCTCTGCAAACCCCTCTCTGACGGTAGCCAGCTCATTACCCACAGTCACATGTCTGCCCTCTGGTCTCTGTTCTCCATCCTTGCCCCATGGGAATGATGATGGCAAAACTAACACTGCCAACCTGATTTTTCTGCCTTCTTTTCCTCTTGCTTATTACTGCACATCCTACTCATGTAAACTTTCCTGGCTTGGAGACACTGAGTGTAATGTGATTATAGCAAGCTGTCTGTCCCTCCATTCTTGAGGGAATGGGTGAATAGGATGTTTTAATGAGGATGTAGTGGTTACAAGCACTTGGGGGCTGTGATACTCACTTCAGATGGTGTAGAGTTTCTTCTATGAGAAAGGGATGGTGTACAGAAAGGTAGTAGGCTGGAAAAAACCCGTCTCTGCTTTTTTTGTGCATATTCAGTCACTCAGTTGTGTCTGACTCTTTGCAACCCTGTGGACTGTAGCTGGCCAGGCTTCTCTGTCCATGGGATTTCACAGGCAAGAATACTGGAGTAGGTTGCCATTTCTTTTTCCAGGAATCTTTCCCACCCAGGGATCAAACCCATGTCTCCTGTGTTGGCAGGTGGATTCTTGACCACTGAGCCACTTGGGAAGTCTCTATTTTTGCCAGTTTTTGATATAGAGGAAAGACCAGCACTTATTTGGTGCTTTCTATGTACCAGGGGCTCTTAAAATATATGTTAACTCTTTTCATCTCTATAACCCCTTGTATGAGAGAGGTCTTATCATCTCCACTTTATGGATTAAGTACCCTGAAGCTCAGAAAGGTTAAAACACTTGCCCCAGATCACATCACTAGACTGGGAAAATATGCAGACACTTGAATCCAAAATCCTATTTTCTACTGTGAAAAACTGACCTAGAAAACTGACCTTTTACATTCCCAAGAGGCTCTAATGATAAAGAACTTGCCTGCTAATGCAGGAGACCGAAGAGACCCGGGTTTGATCCCTGGGTCGGAAAGATCCCCTGGAGGAGGGCATGACAACCCATTCCAGTTATCTTGCCTGGAGAATCCAATGGACAGAGGAGCCTGGTGGCCATAGGATTGGACAGAGCTGGACACAACTGAAGTGACTTAGAGCACACACACACACACACACAAGGAAAACATGTGAAATTCCTGAAAAACCATATTCAATGGAACTTGAGAGTAGATTCTATGTTAGTGAATGGTTTGCCCATTTAAATAGTGATGAATATTTTATTTCTAATTTTTAAAAGAAGTATAGAATCTCTGAGAATAAAGGATTGTCAACTAGGGATTATATTTCGATTTACTGTGTGAATAACAAACAAATTTCTTGTATAAAGAGGTCTGGACTACTACCTTTCCTAGTTGTGTAAACCAGAGGGGGCTTGCCCAGGCTGTTTCACTGCTGTACCTTCAGCTCCCTCAAGGGCTAGTTTATCCAAAGAATTTCCAAAGAGAAAGGAAACAGCAACACAGACAGACACACACAGACAAACAGAGAGAGAGAGGGATTGACAGAAATGGAATTCCAGGTAATTTAAGGTTTGCCTAAGTTACCAGATGCTTTGCAAGTGAGGAATTTTGCTTTAAATAGGATGGCTTATGGTCTATTTCCTGGTAATTTGGATAGATTTGCACTACACTGATAGCCCATTTTGTGGTAACTGTGTTTTGTTAGATACTCATTTATTTTAATGCAAGTTTGCTTTATCCTGCCAGTTTGTTGACTGTTCCTTGCTGAGTAGGTCTGTAATCTAAACTTTAAAGGAGGATTAAGCCTCATGGTATTTACTTAACTAAGCATTGTCATTGTGTTATCCTCTTATATATTTATTACCTGGGGAAAAAAACCTCATTTTAAATGGGCCTTTCTTTTACTTTTGTGGGAAAGCCTTTGTGGCTTTAAAAAAATTTCTATTTTATGATCTGCAACTGTCATTTGAATAGAACCAATAGTTAATTTAGACTGCAATGCTTTTAATAGTACTTTTTTTTGGTTTTGGGGGGTCGCAAAGAGTTGGGCACGACTGAGTGACTGAGCAGGCAGGATATTTATCACTGGATTATTTATATTAATAAGAATGAGAAATAACCAAATCAATGAAAGCAGAAAAGTTAACTAAATCACAGAACATCCCTACAATTAAATATAAGGAAGCTATTACAATTATTTACTTGCAAAATATTTGTCATGAGAAAATGCTCATAATAAAAAATTTGGGTGGAGAAAAAAGTGTAAGGCAAAAATAAATACACTGTACAGATCCTTATTTGGGAAAAAAGAAGGCATGAGGAAGACATTTATAAGTATATGTACAAGCCCCCTCCTTCTATACACACATATACACAATTATTCAAAATAGCTAGAATTAAATTTAATATATCAATAATATTTATTCCCAGTTAGTGGGCAATGGACAGTTTTCTTGTGCATAGGTAAGTAAGCATTTATTTCTTTTACATGATAAAAATAATGATTTATAAATAAAAACATAAAAACTAAGGGTAGCTGAAAATTAATTTTCAAGAAAAAGATTTTGTGATTAGCAATATATTATAAATGAAGAGTAAAGACTACACCCACAGGAAATGAGCAATACCATCATAATAGAGATCACATATGGAAAATGCCTTCAGAAAAATAGAAAATAATGTGTGTTTTTCCACATAAGAGTCCTCCCAGGAGGTGCAGTGGTAAATAATCTGCCTGCCAATGCAGGAGATTCAAGAGAGGTGGGTTCGATCCCTGGCTCAGGAAGATTCCCTAGAGTAGGAAATGGCAGTCTGCTTCAGTATTCTTGCCTGCAAAATCTCTTGGAAAGTGGAGCTTAGTGGGCTACAGTCTATGGGGTTGCAAAGAGTCAGACATGATTGAGCACACAAATGCACACACACACATTTCCATATAAATATTGAGTTGGCCAAAAAGTTCGTTTGTATTTTTCTTTAATATCTTACAGAAAAACCCAAAGGGATGTTTTAGCCAATCCAATAACTTGAAAGAAATTGAACTTTCTTACACTGTTGGTGGGATTGCAAACTAGTACAGCCACTATGGAAAACAGTGTGGAGGTTTCTTAAAAAACTGCAAATAGACCTGCCATATGACCCAGCAATCCCACTACTGGGTATAAACACCGAGGAAACCAGAATTGAAAGAGCCACGTGTACCCCAATGTTCATGGCTGCTTTGTTTACAATAGCCAGGACATGGAAGCAACCTAGATGCCCATCAACTGAGGAATGGATAAGAAAGCTGTGGTATATATACACAATGGAATATTACTCAGCACTAAAAAAAAATTCATTTGAAGTGCCTATTATCCAGAGTGAAGTAAGCCAGAAGGAAAAACAAAAATACAGTATACTAACGCATATATATGGAATTTAGAAAGATGGTAACGAGAACCCTGTATGTGAGACGGCAAAAGAAATGCAGATGTATAGAACAGTCTTTTGGACTCTATGGGAGAGGGCAAGGGTGGGATGATATGGGAGAATGGCATTGAAACATGTTAATTATCATGTGTGGGGTCAATCGCCAGCCCAGGATTGATGCTCGGGGCTGGTGCATCGAGATTTCCTGGGGGGAGGGAGGAGGGAGGGGGGGTTCTGGAGGGGGAGCATATGTAAACCCATGGCGATATCATGTCATTGTATGCCAAAACTAATAAAAAATAAATAAATAAATAAATAAAAGAAATTGAAAGTGAAGTCATTCAGTCGTGTCGGACTCTTTGTGACCCCGTGGACTGCAGCCCGCCAGGCTCCTCCATCCGTGGGATTTTCCAGGCAAGGATACTAGAGTGGGTTGCCATTTCCTTCTCCAGGAGATCTTCCCCACCCAGCAATAGAACCCGGGTCTCCGCACTGTAGACAAACACTTTATCATCTGAGCCACCAAGGAAGTCTCAGTCTAATAACTAAGAAACAGTTAAACTAGATTAAGACTTTTACATACCTGCCTGGGGTTCTTTGCTGCTTAGGAGGCCAACACATCACTGGGTTGGGAGGTGGTGCAGAAGGAAAACAAGATGGGCTATCTTCCAGATTCTCTCTATAGTGTGAGAGCTATTGATTTCCTGAAAAAGAGACTGTGAGATAGAAATAGGTAAAATATATTTTATAGATGTTTTCTAAAATATATAATATGTATTATATGTAATAAGTATACATATGAAATTTCATTTGTATTTAAGGGAAGTGACAATGTCTTTAGTAGCAGAGGTTAGGTAACTCTGGGTAAAACCTAAGGAACTGATAAGGGAAATGAAGCAAAAGCACAGCCTAAGGCCACACTTCCTGCTTCTTTTTTGTTTTTTTTTTTTTTTTCAAAAAATCTTATACACAGTCTTATTAGCCCCTTATTATCTCCATATCTGTCTATGAATAATAAGAATGAAAGCACTAAATTGACAGAATAATCAGCTAAAAATCCTCCTTTTAGATTTTAGATGAGAAAACGTGATACATTTTTTTTTTCGAGTCACGAAATTACTTAGTGACAAGAGTTTAAATTCCTAGGGGTCTCGATTCCCAATATAGTTTTATTCATTAAACCATCATGATTTGTTGTTTCAGGAAAGCTTCCACCTCATCACATAGAAACTGGTATATAAAGATGCCCGAACTTTTTTTTTTTTTTTTTGCTTTGTTTTATGGAAATAAATAGTTGATGGAAACTCCACCAAACTGACTCTAAAAATGTCCTGGCTTTGAGTCCTACTTCTTCCATGGTTATCAGTGTGGCTTTCTGTTTGTCATTTAACATTGCTATACCTCAGTTTCTTGTCTTCAAAATAGATTACATTCAGTCTTTCCCAATATATTTGAAGACATTTGACAAGTACCCTGCAGAATTATAAAACTGGTGAGAATAACAGAGCTCTGACAAAGATGCAGTCTTTATTTATGTCTTGCTTATTCAATTACTCCATCTTCCGTGAAACTCCAGATAAATAACTTGAGATATTGAAGTCAAACAGTAGCTGAAGAACTGTTACATACCCATGGACATTCACAGTTAATGAAAAAATAATTATAAATGAATGTAGGGAGGTCTAAAGAATTGAAATGTAGAGGACTCTTTGATTGTTTTCACTGGGAAATGTATACAGAAGAAATGGGGAGAGTACAACAATCTGGCCCTGGGAGGAGACCTTAGTGACAAGCACATATAAGGAATTCTCTAGACATGACGTGGGGGCTTCCCAGGTGGATAAGTTGGTAAAGAATCTGCCTGGCAAGGCAGGAGATGTGGATTTGATCCCTGGGTCAGGAAGATCGCCTGTAGAAGGAAATGGCAACCCACTCCAGTGTTCTTGTCTGGGAAATCCTATGAACAGAGGAGCCTGGCAGGCTACAGTCCATGGGGTAGCAAAAGAGTTTGACATGACTGAGTGACTGAGCATATACACAGACATGACTTGATGCACAGAATTACTCCTGCAAGACTTTTATGAAATAATCTGTTTGATACCAAAGTTGTGAATTTTAAAAAAGAGTGAGAAAAATTATTGGGATACAGACACACTAAAAGGGGGCATCTCCTGTAAGAAGACAGTATCCTTTATGGAAGAGAGTTCTTTCCTAAACTCAAGAACTATGAAACTGCTTTTAACACCACAGCTCCAAAACTGGGGAAATGGTAGAACAAGAGTTTTGTGAAATGACAAATAAAGCTTTGTTTGACTATGGACATTTGTGGGGGCTTCCCAGGTAGTGCTAGGGGTAAAGAACCTACTGCCACTGCAGGAAACATAAGAGATATGGGTTTGATTCCTGGGTTAGGAAGATTCCTTGGAGAAGGAAATGGCAACCCACTCCAGTATTCTTGCCTGGAAAATCCCATGAACAGAGGAGCCTGGCGGGCTATAGTCCACAGGGTCACAAAAAGTTGGACATAACTGAACAACTTAGCATGCATGCTGAAACAATGGTAGGGATAATGACAGAACCTATTTTAGAAGGTTATTTTAAGGATTAAATAAATTAATACAGACAAATACAGATAGAGTGATGTCCAGTATGTTCTACTAAATAAGCGCAAGCTATCATTGCTGTTGTCTTTGTCATTGCTGTTGTCTTTATTATTAATTTGATCTGAAATATATTTACCTTAGTCTCAAATGTCCCCTGTAATTTTTCTTTCTTTCTTTCTTTTTTTTGGTCATACCCTGGGGCATGTGGGATCTTTAGTTCTTGTGCCAGGGATCCAAACCATGTCCTCTGCATTGGGAGTGCAGAAACTTAACTACTGCACCCCCAGGGAAGTCCCTGTAATTTTTCAGTTATGTGGTTTCCACCTACTTTTGAAAAGAACAATCCATTCTCTCCACCAGAAAAATCAGTTTATTTAAAGTGAAACATGCAGGAACCCTCTTGTTTGTTATAGCAAAAGCATGTATGACTATATTTTTCTGCTGATCAAGATGAAACAAAAGTCAAGTTACTAATTTTTTTAGCTCCTGCCATTAATGTCTGACCTTCTTATCTAAGAGATAACCTGTTCTTTACAGTGTATTTTTTAAGTGGGGAGAGTATTGAAGACATCTCAAATCCACGCCTGATACCTAAACATCTTCCCACACAACTAAATTTTAACTTCTAAGAATCAAATTTCTATTTGCAAGTACCTAAGAAATGTGAATCACTTTTCAGTTCACTGAATGACACAGATCCTGAGGTCTCAGAGATACAGCATTCAAGCAACAACAAGTCACTTTCACATTTTAGAAAGCAACCACCCAGCTAAACCAAATAGATGGAGTTACGCCATCAGTTCCTTTCTGGTTTCAGTATGAATGAAATCAGTCCCACATAAGGTATTCTAGGACCTAAAGAAAATTCTAACTAATTTCCACATGAAATAAAAATTTTAGGAAAGCTCTAGCTGGTAAAACAACATATTTCAAGATTTATAAATTCAGAACCTGTTTGATTTGAAGAGTTTTAAAACCTTTGTTTTGAGTAAACTTTAGTGAGAGACATTTCAACACTCAAATATTTATTAGAAGAAAGGAGAAGCAAGCTAACAACTACTGAGTAAATATGTTAGACTGTCGTATAAATGCTTAGTTGTATAATTTGTCTGACAGGTTTTTTCTGGTTTAAATTTTTACTACATATTGGCTATAACATATATGTGCTCTTTGCTCAGTTGTCTCCTCTGTTTGTGGGATTTCCCAGGCAAGAATACTGGAGCAGATTGCCATTTCCTACTCCAAGGAATCTTCGCAACCCAGGGATTGAACCTGTGTCTCCTGTGTCTCCTGTACTGGTGGGTGGACTCTTTACCACCAACACCACTTGGGAAGTCCCCTATAACATACACAAATTATCAGAAAAATAAATGATGTTTCAAAATCCCTTTAAAAACACTCAAAAATTGCTAAGTTTTGACCTTTAAAAATACCAAGGAAGGAAGCACATTTTTTCCCTGATCACCATTTTTTATTTAGCTTTGTCTTTCAATATAACTCTCTACCTTAATCTCGTTAGGATAGAGTGCACTGTACTATTTTTGCATTACAAAGTTTGGATGTGTTCTCTGTCATTTATACAATCGACACAATAGTGTTGATTAGGAAGAAAGACTAAATTATTTGCAAACTGCCCCAGAACTATTTGCTGCAAGTTCTTGGTTATAGGTAATTCACGAAGACACTATGTCTGTGATTTCATAAAATAAACACTAAAGATGTGTTGTCTAGGAGTAGTCAGAGTGTTAAGGTTAGAAGGACCCTACATCATCTTATATCAATGTTTCTCTTTAACAGTGGAGACTGTACAGCAGAATAATTAAGTTACTTTTGGTAATGGGAATAGGTGATGAAATTGGAACTAAATATCAAGTCTTCTAACTTGTAATTTCTGAGCCTGCATTCACTGTTCTTCCACTTGCCTTAATACATATTGATGGGAGTGTCTCTATGCCTTCATAATAAGTTTATATACCCTGCTTTTGAAGCTTGTAATTAACAGTAGCCAAAAGCATACATGATACAGTTAGGATGACTGATCACACTGCCCAGCTCTATTCTGAAAATCAAAGGGCTATTGGATTTTCCTCTGTGGAGTAACCACAGTGACTGTAATTATTCAGTCCTGAAAGCTTTTATTCATACCAGTCTCATCTTATTTATTTTGAATGGTAGGGGCTGCCATTACTAATAAATTCGAATGCATTCTGGAACCAAAAGGTAGCTATAATTGTATCCTTGTTCTGTTTGAGTCTTTTAATATTTGTCTTTGGGGAAGATCACTCTGGTGGAGGTGAGAAGAACTGAGTGGATGTTGGGGGACATTTATTAGAAGCAAAGATCTTTTGTGCCAGGCAGTATATCTATAAATAAAACTTCCAAAGAACTCTGACCTGCTAAACTTGCACTCAAGCAGGAGGACACAGACTATAACAATAAATATAAGAGACAAAGTATGTATAATAATACAGAAGGAAGGAAGTACAATGGAATGAGTATAATGCAGAGTAAAGGGACTTCCAGTTCTGGGAATAGAAAGCAAGTATCACATTTAAATAAGATGCTCAAAATTAGTCCCATTGATTATAACACGTTTGAACAAACATTTGAAAGATACGGAAAAGTTTGAAGCACAGACATCTGGGGAAAGGGCTACCACAGTGGTCGTGACGTCTTCATATGCTTGCCGTATTTGAGAAGTAGCAAGCAGATTTGCATGGCTGAAGAAGAACGAAAAGAGGACAGGGTGCTCAGAGATAGGGTCAGGGAGTAAATGGGCCCCTGATTATGTAAGAGCATCTGGGCCATTGACAAGCCTTTGGTTTTTACTCTGAGTGAAATGGGTAGACTGTGGAGTATTGTGAGCAAAGAAGGGACAAAGATGTCTTTCTTATACTTTAAAAAGGTTATTCTTGGAAATCTGTTGAGTGTAAGGAAGGTGGTAAGAAGTAGTTTGATGGTGGATGTATTTTGACTGTAAAGCCCAAGTGATCGTCTGATAGTTGGGTGAGAAGGTGAAAGAGAAGAACTGATGATGTTTCCAGGCCTCTTTCTGCAGACAACTGGAAAGATGGAATCTTCATCAACTGAAACATGGGAGGTTGTAGATGAAGCAGGTTTGGCAGGGCTGGGAAGAAATAATGCAAGTCCTGTGCTGTTTTGAACATGCTGGGTTTAATGTGCCTGTTAGACATACAGATGGAAATATTGAGTCTTCAGTTTGGAAGAGAGGTCTGGTCTAGAGAGAAAAAAAATTTGACAATATAGATGCTATTTAACGTTATAGTTAGTGAAGAATGAGAGAAGGAAAGAACCAAGGACTGAAGCCTGGAGCACTGGGCCTGAGAGAAAAGAAAGAACCACCTAGGGGACTTGAAGAGTCATCCATAAGGTCAGGGAAAAACTAAAAGAATGTGTTGTCTTAGAAGCCAAGTGGAGAAAATGCATCAAGGATGTGTGAGTGAGCAGTTATTTCAAATGATGCTCAGACGCTAAATGAAATGGTAATTGAGCAGCATTTTTAGCAAAAAGTGATACACACACATCTCATTTTGTCTAGAACTGTCCCAATGATGCCTGTTGCCATCAAAAGTATACTTACTTGAGTGTACTCATTACAGAGAAGAGAGATTGGAGACATGAAATCAACCTGCTTTGACATGACACCAACAGAGCTTTCTTCTGTGACCATGAGAGAAAGATGAGAAATTTGGTTGGCTTGGTGTCAGACTTGAGAAAAAGGGATGCACCCTGGATATGGCCCACATTTTGTACTGGTTCAGCTGGGGGTTGCCACATGTTAAGAAGAAAAACACATAAGAAGGGAGAGATGGAAGGATGAAGCAGATATAATGACTTTAGTTTTGAGGAACTGGTAGATATTACCAGTAAACTTATGCAAACTGAGCCTTAACAGGAATGGATGAAAAATAAGAATAGGAAGTCAGAACACAGGAATGAAAGTCAAGCAGAGAGACAATGTGCTGAGAACAGAAAGAAATGGGAAAAAGTAACATATTATGGCACAATAGTATATATAGAAAAAAGTAAGGAGACTAAGAATGATGAAGTTGATGGGAAGAAAGGGCAGTAATGCTCCTTACGATAGAGAAGGAGATTTTCAAGATTATTTATAAAACCACTCAGCTCTCAACTCTCAGGAATTTAATTCTCTTTCCATGTTACCAAATTATTATAGTCAGAGTTTAAAATAGTTTATACATTTTCAGTTAAAAAATACTCTCTTGAGCTCTATCTGATCTTGAGCAACTTACTATAGCTATGCTTTCTTCATATATTGGAATGCTTTCAGCTGTAATACAGAAATTCAATTCAAAATTTATGTAAAATGAGGAATACAAATTATCTTCAAATTATAATTTCCAAAGGAAATACAGGCTACCTCTCTTGTTTACTGCCTTGGCTCAGCAATATCACCTAGAAATGAGTTAATTCTCCTTCCCACTCTGACATCAATGTTTTGACTTCCCACATGTTAGCAAAACGGTATTCCTACAACAATTCTGGCTACTTGCTTCCAAATTTTGTCTAGCAGCAGTAGGAAACAAAGATCTATTCATTTTTCAACTAGGTACAGCAAAATAGAGTTTCTTTCCCATTAATTCAAATTGCATCATGTGATTATTCCTGTACCAATTATGATGGCCTGGGAGATGGCATAACCTGTTAGGATTAAGCTGTTCAGAAATCTCTTCTGGGATTAGGGTGCTATTCAAGGCTATTGAAAACACGTAACTAGGAAATTTCTAGTCCAACTTTAAAGAGAAACTGGAAATGGATGGTGGGGACAACAAAAACTTGCCTGTTATTTCTTCAGAATCAAGCTATTCAAAGAAGTTATTTATTTATACACTCTTTCTATACTCCATTTTACTACTAAACATATCTTCATCTTACTATTCAGTAAATTCCAATGTGAAATCTGCTCCCACTACTCTATTGAAACTATACACACTAAAGTTTCCATGACATTCCTATTGCCAAAACCAGTTTTTCTGTCTTCATCTCACTAGGTCTCTAAGTTCCTCTAAATGCTTTTAACAGCTCTCTTGTTCAAACATTCTTTTTTGACTTTCATGCTGCACCCAAATTCCAGCCTACTAATACAACCATTTCTTCTGTCTCCATCATATTTTCCTCTGTACTGAAGATCCTCAGGTGATTTCATCACGTATTTCTTCCTAGCAAATTATCCCAAAATGTAGAAGTTTAAAACATTAGACATGTATTATCTTACAGTTTCTGTGAGTCAGAAAGCCAGGTGAAGATTAGTTGGGAACGTCTGGTCAAGGTCTCTCATGGACTTATAGTTGTTTGGGGTGGGGGTGGGGCTGGGGATGGTGGTCGGGGGCAGGCTGCAGTCTCATATGAAGGCTCAACTGGGGAGGAATCTTCTTACAAGTTCAGGGGTATGGTGAGGACTTAGTCCCAAACAGGCTGTTGACTGGACAGGTCTCTTAGTTGTCTATCATGTGGGCCTCTCCACAGGGCCACTTATAACATGGGAAAGCCAGAAAGCAAGAAAGGGCAAGCAAGACAGAAGTCAGAGTCTTTTTCATCTTAATCCCACCTCAGAAGTGATATCCTGTCCCTCTGGGTTCTGTTTGTTAAAAGTAAGTCACTAGGTCCTCTAGGGGAGGAGGACTTTATAAGCTTTGGTTACAAGAAGCTGCGGGGCTCACTGAGCACCGTCTTGAAAGAAGCTTGGGCTTCAGTCATTTTCCAGGTGTAATTGATGATGTAGTAAATTGCCCTAGTTATTATATTCAGTTCAGTCACTCAGTCGTGTCTAACTCTTTGTAACCCAGTGGACTGCAGCACACTAGGCTTCCCTGTCCTTCACCAACTCCCAGAGCTTGCTAAAACTCATGTCCATCGAATTGGTGATGCCATCCAACCATCTCATCCTCTGTCGTCCCCTTCTCCTTCCGCCTTTAATCTTTCACATCATCAGGGTCTTTTCAAAGGAGTCAGCTCTTTGCATCAGGTGGCCAAAGTATTACAGTTTCAGCTTCAACATCAGTTTTTCCAATGACTTCAACATCAGTTTTTCCAATGAATAGTTAGGACTGATCTCCCTTAGGATGGACTGGTTGGATCTCTGTGCAGTCCAAGGGACTCAGAAGAGTCTTCTCCAACACCACAGTTTAAAAGTATCAATTCTTCAGCACTCAGCTTTCTTTATAGTCCAACTCTCACATCCATAGATGACTACTGGAAAAACCTTAGCTTTGACTAGATGGACCTTTGCTGGCAAAGTAATGTCTATGCTTTTTAATATGCTGTCTAGGCTGGTATACCTTTTCTTCCAAGAGGCAAGCGTATTTTAATTTCATGGCTGCAGTAATCATATACAGTGATTTTGGAGACCCCCAAAATAAGGCCTGTCACTGTTTCCTTTTTATCCCCATCTACTTGCCTTGAAGTGATGGGACCAGATGCCATGATCTTAGTTTTTTTAATGCTGAGATCCAAGCCAACTTTTTTACTTTCCTCTTTCAATAAATTACTGTGTTACTTACATTCAAAAGCTCTCAAATTTATACTGCCAGGTTAGGCCTCTTTTCAGACCCACATATCTCTTATTTTGGCATCTCCAATTAGCTTTCACAAGCTCTCAAACTTGACATTTTCCAAACAAAATGTTTTATTCTGCCTTCTTTTATATTCCCAATCTGCATTTTTTTTCTGCTAAGTGTTTCTATCTTGGTAAATAGCACCGCCATCCACACAATTTTTCAGACCAGGTAATAGCAAATTTTCCTTTACGTTTCTCTCTCCATCACTAAACTCCATCAACTGTAGCTTTGAAATTATTCTGTGTTCCCTGGATGCCTATAGAGCCCCTCAATATGTTTATCTGCACCTAATTTGCTCTGTTTCAATCCATTCTCACCAGCAAGTAGATTAATCATTTAATTAATATAAACAAGAGCTTATGTCAGCCCTTCCTAAATCATTCAAGGGCTTCTCATTGCTCTGCATTGACCTCACATGATCTAGTCTTTCTCTGCTTCACCAACCTCATTTCATGCAGCTTTCTTTTTCTGACCTTTAACTACACTTGGCTCTCCTTTATTTCCTAGAATTTTCTCTGCTTAGAAGGTTTTTTCCCCACAACTCTTTGTGTGACTGGTTTCTGGTTATCCTTCTGAGATGGTTGGATGGCTCAATCTTGCATATATTCTTAAAGCTCAATCTTTTCCCTTCATAACACTTAAAATTTGTAAACTCCAGATGAGAAGAGAAAAAGTCTATTTTGTTCTCCATCTGTCAGTGCCTAGATAGCACCATTTTTAACATATAACAGTCTGTAGATAATGTCTATAATGAGTAGTACAACATCCAAAGGGTCCATCCAAACACCTTGGTAACATTTTCTGTTTTTATTTTTACCAACTCCTGTTATATTGGTATCAATTTAGTCCTTTAATATTGTATTTACTTATGTATGTTGCACGTTTTTTTCCTTCTAGTTATACTTTTTTGGAAAGGGCACTGGGGAAAATTCCTAAAGAAAGATTCTAACTCAATCTTTAGTGAAGTTAGAAGGAAAGTGAAAGTCACTCAGTGGTGTCCAACTCTTTGCGACCCCTTGGACTATATGGTCCATGGAATTCTCCAGGCCAGAATACTGAAGTGGGTAGCCTTTCCCTTCTCCAGGGGACCTTCCCAACCCAGGGATCAAATCCAGGTCTCCCACATTGCAGACAGCTGAGCCACAAGAGAAGTTAGAAGGAGTTACCTTTATAACAATGATGCCTAGACTACCTTTACTTGAGAGACTAATAAGACTCAGTGTTTATTCAGGTAGGATTCTTTTAGAATTTCCTTTGAGTCCAAAAAAAGAGGTTGGGGAACTGGGTGCTGGGGGCTTGTTTTGTCTTAGAGAAAGGGACTGGCTTCAGATATTCTCACTGGTAATAAATGTGGTTGTGCAAATACCATAAAAGAAAGCTGTGCAAAGACCCATCTCACACCCACATTGAGAGTATAATCTTCCAGCTGGTGTATCTGTTCACAGCTTTTGCAAACTTGAGAAAAGAAGCTAGGATCCTGAAATGAATCACTGTGCCAGAGACATTCTAGTTAAAGTTGAACAGTGCTGATGAAATGTGCTACTTTGGTGTGAAGAGCCCGAACTACATCTAATAAATAATAAAACCACAGAACACACACATAGAAGTCACAAAATTAACCTTTTGCTACCCAGGAAACACTCCGGTAAATGTGAGATAGTGTGTGGGTGGGGAGAAGGATCCTGTAGAATTATGTAAAATGACAATGTGAAAGCATGTACTTAATCATTTGCAGAGAAAGCCTTTCTCTTAGAGTCTTTAGGAAAAAACTGCACTGCAAAGGGAGCTAACTAAATTATGCCACCTTATTTTTCTTTTGAATAATTTTGTTCTAGAAGAAAATGCACTCTCACCTCCACCCCCTGTACCACCCGAGGGCTCGAGAGATGTTTATGTCAAGTCTCTGCCTTCTCTTAAAGAGCAGGAGTCCACTGACTCCACGGCAGTGGGACTCAGAAGGTTAGGTTGTTCGTTTAATGTTCATGCTATTAATTAGTAATTCTAAACAGGTATTTATGGGATTTTGGATTTGGGGGGGAAAAAGAGAGAAAAGAAGAAAAACCAGAGAGAAAACTTGGATTAAACATATGGCAAAGGACAATATCAACAAGAGTGTGCAAAGAGGGACGATAGAAAGAGAAATCAAATAATAAGATTCCTACTATTTTTTTGCTTTATAGTAAAATACACATAATATATTTTATACTGTATTTGTCCACATCCTTGTTTCCCCACACATGCTTTTTCTAATGTGTGTAAGTATCTGTCTGAGCAAGTGAGAAGTTTCCATCTGTTGCTGTGAAAAATCAATTGCTCTTGATTTGGAGGAGGGCTTCAATTTAGTAGGAGAAATAGGAGGGTGGGTTTGAAACTTCCAGTAGGAGTACCAGAGCTCTTTTGATTTTAGATTTTAATGTGATAAATTATTTCTTTTAACTGGATCCTGCTTGATCTGACCTCGGAATGCCTCAGTTTGAAGGAAAGTGACTTGTGCTGATGAAGTTGCCCTATGTCCCACCAGATTTAAATTCTAATTAACTTTCACTGATGAATTGATATCATTTGCAAACGACTATCAATAATCTGCATAATATAAATTTAGAAAGACCACTCATATCACACAGTTGTGATTATCTGGATTGAGCTGATGTTTAAATATATAAATAGTATTTGTTTTTAACTGTCTGCAGCTCTTCACATACTTTTCAAAAAATACTTTCCAGCACCATTTAGGAAGCTAATGAAAACCTCTATTTGATGTTTAATAGCACCTTCTTTAATAGTAGTAGAATTATATATATTAATACACAGCAAAATCTCTCTAATTGCAACTAGCCCTGTCTCAGAATTTGGGATAAAGCCAAGTAAACCCAATAGAAAGTTTCTTTTGTACTAACTTTGGAAAAAAGAATCTATTAGCAAGACATTAAAAAAAAAAAAAAAAACTAAGCAATGTCATAGAAAACTAAAGCCTTTTAAAATGAAACTCACATACTTCAATTTATAAAATAAATTGAAGCTACCAAATTGAAAAACACTTCTATGTGTGGAAGTTTATGTTAGGGAAATTCTCAAAATATATAAAAAAACATAAACAAATATACAATTTTTAGAATATTGGCTGTGTGTGTGTGTGCGCGTGCATGCTCAGTCGTATCAGACTCTGTGACCCTATGGACTATAGCCAGCCAGGCTCTTTTGTCCACGGCTTCCCTGGTGTCTTAGTAGTAAAGAATCTGCCTACCAATGTAAGAGATGCAAGTTCGATCCCTACTTTGGGAAGATACCTTGCAGGGAAGTCCCATGGACAGAAAGGAGGCTGGTGTGCTACAGTCCATGGGATCAGAAAAAGTTGGACATGAATTAGCAACCGAACATGCACGCATTTTAAGACCAGTGCCCCATCACTGTATAGACCATTACGAGGGCTAAGATTTATGTGATAAAAATACCAGTGCTGTGTCAATGGCGAAATGAAACCAATAGTCAACTAGTTGAAACCAAACTGTTAAATCAAACTGTCAATGAGTTATTTTATCTTTTTGGCAAAACTACCTTACCATCAATTAGTTATATAGCAAAAATGCTTGGGGTAAAAATACTTGCAATGAATATGTCTATGGCATACACACTTATGGCCAGAATACCAGACAGGAGCTAGACGTTACCCAAAGACAGTGATTCTAAGCCCAAACTCTTGACTCTACAACAATGGTTAAATACACGTGAATCAACTTCTAAGCTTGGATGTTTAAAAATGCTTACTTGGTTAAAAATTGTTAATATTCTTGATGTGAATTAGTGTGTTAACTCTTCTTTTTATTTATAATAACCACATGACCTCTCCTTATCACTAAATCATTTGTGAAGCAATTTTCCTATCTTTGTGTTTTTTTCTAATAGAGCAAGCACTCATTATTTAAAAAGCATAGAAAAAACTCAAAGCCACAAATGAGGACATATGATGAAAACTAACAAGTTATGTAAGGTAAGTTACTAGGAAACTTAATGTAAGCAGTGACAATATGACGTATCTGATTGAAATTTAGTGAACTCAACTCAGTTTAGACTAACAGGCAGAAGTACTCCCAAAGTGGTGCTATGAAAAGAAATAAATGATGGCATATATGTTGTTGTGTCAGCATTTTTTTGTATATTTGACTTTAACCTTGACCAGAAATGATAACCTATCACCCAGCCTTCTTTGCCATTCCTATGCAGCTGTTTATGCTACTGACATTACAACTGAGATTTCTGAATTCCTCCTGAAAATACCATCTTTTGTCTTTGGCTTAACTGACCTTTTTTGATTTGTTTTTAACTTTACATGTCCTTTCTGAAAATAGAAGTCAGATAAAATTTGTTGTGATTTTTATTGTAAAATGAAACAGAGAAGCAGAAAACCATCCAGAACTATTGCGTAGCTTATTAACTGAATAACAAGTATAAGTGAGCGCATTTATAACCACAGACCAGATCAGAAAACAGACCTTTGCCAGAAACACCTTTTATGTTTTATCACTGTCCATTCTCCTGTTTCTCAACTTTCTTGGTAATCATTTCCTTGCATTATTAGGTTTATCACCCAAGTGTTTATCCCAGCTTCTATAATTTTTTTTTCCAAATATATTTTTTAAGATCTTTTTTAATGTTCAGACTTCTTCACCCCTTTCTTTTTCTTCTAAATTAACTATCTGTAGGACATGTAATCTGCAGAATTTCCCACAGTATGGATTTCAGTGAGACAAATCCATCCTGTGGGATTCACTATTTGTCTTGTTTAATACATCTCCCATTCTCTGTAATCCCCCCACTTTGGTGCCTCGGTCCAGAGACTTGATTGCACTCAAATTCTCTTTTTATAAAGACAGCTGGTATTCTTTTATTTCACTTGGGGGCACAAAAGATCTGGTTGTCTCCTTTTTGCAATTTTAGCAATAATTTGTGCTGAATACGTTAGGCTTTCCATCTATATCTCTTCCATCATTTTGATTGTCTGAAATTCATCTCCAAAATTACCTTGATTTCTTGAACATCGATAAAATTTTGTTTGTGCGCTCTGTACTGAAAAGTCAATTTTCTTAAATATAATCCCTGTGGTTCACATTTTCTTTTTCTGTGTACTTAGGTATATAATTATCTATTTTTTCCTAATATAAAGCTTTGTTGTCAAAAAATCCGATGGTACATATATTTTTTCCTTTTAAGATTCTTACTATTTTTGCCTCAATTCTCAAATGACTTATTTTTTAAGTTAAATAGTTTCACTAGAATTTGATTTTTCTGTTGGTCATTTTTGTTTGAAATTCTGAGAATTGGGGTATTTTCAAGGGAAGTTTTCAAAGCTTTAAGTATTCATTCTGTTCTCTTTAGTTTGGTTAACTTTTTCAGGGCTTTTTATTAACTGTACATTGGGTCTTCTTTTTTCTTTAATCTTTCTTCACTTTTATTTATTTATTTTTTTACCTTTCATTTAAGGTATCAATTGTTGGGTTTATTTGCTTATGTGTTCTTTGTAGTTTAGTCTTTCTGCAATTAGTTTTCCTTCTTTTTAAGTACTCTCATGTCACTTCTGATATTTACCAGTTCTGGTTTATATTGCCTTTTCATGTCTTTTATGATTTTGATTATTTTAGCTTATTCTGAAACATAGGCTTTAATTTTGATCTTTTTGATGGCCATATCTTTCTGAAATGTTTCCATTGTCTTTAAGAATGCCAGCTTGCTACCCATTCTCTTTAAAATAACTTTGAGATTTGACCTTAATAGTTGTCCATTTTCATTTCTGTGTACAGTTGGTTTCCCTGGACTCTTACAAAGAGGTGTGGTCTAATACAAAGCTTCTAATTTCACAGGGCTGCTTTTCTGTTGTTTCTATGTTGTTTCCGAAAGTGTGTGTCTTGTGTGTCTCCTGGCCCCACTTGATGTTAACCTGAATGCTTTCCTTCCTTTGTCTCCATTGTTTCTGTTCTACTCCATTTTGATCCTGCTTCCAGAAGTCTGTCCTCACTGTGGAATCAGAATCTGGAAGAGCACCTGGTTGGTTATCTTGGAGAGTTCCCAGTAGCTAGATTTTTTGTGCCATTTCAGGTCTTGTGACATACCCATTGTACTCAACTCCATTAGGTAGGGAAAAATCCTCCCATTTCAGCTGCTGATGTCAAGTTGGCCCATCATGCTTTTCAAGAAATTACTCATGGCTCGTTGGGGGTTCTTGTTCCATACTATAGTACCTTGTATTCTCCTCTGTATCCTTTTTCACAGACTCTGAAACCTGAGGTCTGTGGTTGTTGGTAGCTTCTCTCATCCCAGTTATATTTTGTGATTCAGTGACCTGGCAATTTAATTTTGTTTTAATCATTGTTCATGGGTTTTTGCTTGTGCCCTCTAGTTACTCTTTGGATTATTACGTAGGGATCCAGGGAGATTTGAATCTATGCAGCCATCAAAATCTTTTCAAAATATCTTTTTACTTTTGCAATTCTTACAACAAGAAAATAGATGGAAATCAATATAAAGCAATGATATTCTAAGAACATTCAAACTCTTGAAAATCACTTGTTTTCCAACTTACGCTACTTATCTATTTGCCCCGGAATCCTCAACAGATAATTTGAAAATCAGACTCAATAGGCTTTTTTACATTGATAATGTTTCAGAAAACAGCAGTTACAATGCTATACATGGATGTTATAACTTTTCTCTGAAGAATTGCCTAATGACAATAAACATTTACATGAAAGACCATACAATATTATAGTAAAAATATGATTCATCATAAACAGGCTTTTGATAAATCTGTTGTTATTGATAGTTATAATCTCTAGTGACCATACCACATTAATGTACATTTAAGGAAAATATTTCCTAAATAATATAGGTGCTTCATAGACAAACCTCAATAATGAACCTAAATGCAAAGTAGGCATATATTGACAAAATCAACTGATGGTTAAAGAATAACTGTGGTTAATAATAAACAGAAAATGCAAATTTCTAAATACTCTTACATCAAGAGGCTACATTTCATCTAATGTGATTATCCTCTGAAATTTTGTTTTATTATATATTTTCCTAACACAGTAAAGAGGGGAAACATCAGTTTTCCACTGGCAAGTCTCAATTATTTTCACAGAGAATATTCACTTTTGACACTTGTGAACACTTTCTCCACACCAGGCAGTTCTCCTGGTGTGGCCACCAGATTGATGTCCTACAATTTAACTCCAGTCTAATACTGTCTACCGTTGTCATCGTTCTGTTTCACTCTATCACAGTGACCAGAATTATGGTTATCACTTAATATAAATGCTTATTGAACAAATGGCTAAATCAGGGTTTGCACTCCAGCTACCAGGCTATCAATTAGATAATTCTACATGTAGGTTAGTTGGAAAGATAATTTAAATTTAAAGTGGAAATCAAGGCCAGCATTAAAGAGGGGATATAGTTTGGTTTGGACTGAGAGCCCAATGGGAAAAGTCTGTGTAATTCTATCTTTCTAAATTTATCTGACACCACAGGGAAGACCACCCTGTCAGTGAAACTGCTGCTTCTAACTTTCCTCTCTTCCTCAGTTTAATGTTGTTATAAGTAGGAAGAAGGCAAAAAAAGGAATAGAGGTCATTGAAAAAATGAGAAAATTAGTATGGAAAGGCCAGGAACAGAGAAGTGGTGAGAAAGGAAACCAGGCGTACAGGGCGTGCCCACCCATTTGCAGAGTATACCATTTGCCTGGAGGTTGGGCTGCTTATCAGATGAAATACAGCTGAAACTGAATTTTCTCTGTGACTAAGCTTCGGGGGAGAGGTCTCTTCATTTACTGAGGATTATCAATCAACTTGATTTTTTTTTTTCAAGGCATTATATTTTCTGACTCAAAATTTTCTCAGGCTTTCAATGCACAAAAGAGTTTCTTAATGAACTACATAGACAAGATGTGTGGGAGTGCTCATGGCTAATTTAAGTGTAGTATGTGGTATTTTGTCATTCTTGTTTTTTCTCAAACTAATAACACCAGGGTATGATGAAGGAAATCTCCTATTCTGACCTCAAAAGTATTCACATTTTTTGAAACCTAGGAGAAAGTATCTATATAGGAATTGCTGTCCTAATATAATTGGCAACTTAGCACAGGCAATTGGTGAACTTGGCAGCAGTAGCAAATTATATTTTTAAAGCAGTGATTTACTCTGTTTTATGTACAGGGTAAATGTGTAGGTTGCATAATGCTCAATGAAAATTCTAATCAATTAAAGTGATGATAAGAAAATAATGATCTATCTGATTTTTGAACCTTAAGAACTATAACATGTAAATAGATTAGTGTTTAACTAAAATTAAATCAACTGTTTAATATTAACTTGAATTAAATGATCTTGGGAAATTGTATGACTACAAATGACTTCTGAAAAGCAAGGCAAGTGATGAATTGATAAGATTGCTAGCTGATGGGTTAATGCACTAGATGGCACTAATTGTATGCCTTTCATGTATTATAAAATCTAATTCAGTGTGAAAAAAGAAAGTACCTCACACTTGAAATGTTTTTATCAGGTATACTTCATGAAATTTCTTTGATATGTTATTTGTAATTTCTCATTACAGCTTTTCAGATCATCAGAAAAAAAGAATTAATTATAGCCACTTTGATATTAAGTGAATTTCAAATTGAAAACTATAATTCCAGCATTTTTTTAACCTAAAGAAACTAATTTACTCCAGGCAAGATGCAAAAGTATTCTAGTACAGAAGGATTAAGCAATTTAATTCAAGTGAAAAGTTCTATACCAATTACATGGTTTTCCATGAACTTTACTTATCAAAAAGATTAAAGTCTCAGAAAATAAATAAATTTCTCAGATTTTTCTAAACAAAATCTAAACCTTAATGCATAAAAGAAATTCTGTGCTCTGCAGAATTCTTTCCTTGTGGTTGTTAAGTATACAAATAGGAAAAGAGAAAAGGCAATAGAATCTTATTTAAGCAACAAAGCAAGGCTATAAATAAAGACAGTTTTCAAAATAGAGTAAGCAGGTTCCAATTAAGTTACCTGACATTGAAAGACTTAACTATTATTATTATTCTAAATTAAGGAAGGCAAAATCATCAACATAGTTAACATATGACTATTTTAAAATACATGAAATATTCATGGTAGGGTCACCCTAGTTAATTAGGAATCCACTGAACTTGTTTACATTTTGATATAAATAATTTAAAAATTTCAGTCAAGCAGAAACAGTATCTGTTAAGAGTGAAATTTTCCTGCCTAACTTGGACATTGCCATGGTGAATCACCAATGGGAGTCAGTGTTTTGGTTACTTCATCTTAGGAGTTTCTTAAATCTCTGGTCTTCCAAATGTTCATAAATTCATTAGTTGAAAAAAAGGAATAAAGGTGAGCAAAGGAATGTAAAAAATTCCAAAGAGTGAATAAAGCACACTCATACACACACATATGTACATAATTAAAGCTGAGACAGGTTCTGTCAACATTTTCTTTGTTTCTGGGCATTGATGAAACCTGTGGACCCATAGTGAAGTTATAACAGTACTTGTTTTGTACAAAATCCTTCCTTTTTCTTTTTTAATTTTCAGATGGGACAGTGGTGGTGGTGTTAGAAAGGAAGGAACCATGTGGGGTGGTGGGAATGATGGCAGAAGGGGAGGGCGAGGGAGACTGTGAACAGGGGCAGAACAGCAGCCACAATCCTATGACAATTCAACAGTGTCTTTTCAGATCAGAGACCTCCACTGTAATGCCTCTGGATCCGATTAATGCTCTGTGTGTGTGTGTGTGTGTGCGCGCTCAGTGGCTTCAGTTGTGTCCAGCTCTTTGCAAGCCCATGGACTGTATCCCTCTAGGCTCCTCTGTCTATGAGATTCTCTAGGCAAGAACGCTGAAGTGGGTTGCCATTTCTTCTTCCAAAGGATCTTCCTGACCTGGGATCAAACCCATGTCCCTTATGTCTCCTTCATTGACAGGTGGGTTCTTTACTACCAGCAAACTGCCTGGGAAGCCCCTGATTAATGCTACTTCCACACTATTCTGCACCTTTTCATGTTAATCAATTTTAAAAATTTCAAAATAAATAAGTTAATCATCTCTCATTTGATCTTTCTCACTTCTTCACTTGCTTTCTTATTTTCCTTGTAATTGTTATTTTTTTTCAGTCGTCATGTCTGACTCTTTGTGACCCCATGGACTGCATCACACCAGGCCTCCCTGTTCCTCACTATCTCTCAGAGCTTGCTCCAACTCATGCCCATTGAGTCAGTGATGCCATCCAGCCATCTCATCCTCTGTCATCCCCTTCTCCTCCTGCCCTCAGTTTTTCCTAGCATCAGGATCTTTTCCAATGTGCCAGCTCTTCACAACAGGCGGCCAAAGTATTAGAGCTTTAGCTTCAGCATCAGTCGTTGCAAAGAATATTTAGGGTTGATTTTCTTTAGGATTGACTGGTTTCATTTGTAATTCCTCAATGTTCAACCTTTTTAACAAGTCCCAATTTTTATTTCAATAGTTCTTAGTTTGCTAGTGATGAATTGATGCAAACGAATTTCATTCCGCTACTGAAAATGTGCTCTATAAAATGTATTCTTTTATGAGCTACAGAAATAGTGGGAGAAGACTTGAAATGTACTCTCAGTGTAGAAGAGCCTGGTGGGCTACAGTCCATAGGGTCACAAGAGTCGGACACAACTTAGTGACTAAACTACCACTCAGAAGACATAAGCTTTCGTTATTTCCTTTCTCACACTATCATATACCAAGTTCTCCCTCTTTCTTTCAGAAATAAAGATTAAATATTTTTAAAGGATATAAACCCATTTGTGTGGATTTGAAGGCATGTAATGGTAAGGGATAGAATATACTAAAGTGATCTTATAGATCAATTACTCAAGCTTTTTGAGACTGTTACATTATTCAAATAATTCATAAAACTAGAATTTAAAGAGCAAATAAATAGATTGATAATTCATATTACTGAAGGATTCTTTATTATTTAGTAAAGGCTTTTAATGTTTACTGATTTAGGTATTTTTTCATGCTTCGCATAGGGTAAATAGTGGAGCACACATAATTTTAGTTTTCAAAGCATGTGTATTTTAAGTAAATATTTCATTTATCATTAAGAAGACATCAATACACATTAACAAACACAGATTGTAAGGTTGGCGTAAAGGTCAAGGACTAAGCACTGGTGTTCTTACATAACAATATTTGTATGGAGAGGTCCTTTTTCTGGATTAAGATGGAACTGAAATGTCTCTCTAGCTGTCCCCAACTAATGCCTGCAAGGCCTCTGACTTGGCCACTCTAAGTAAGCAAGGAACTGGGAAAATGTGATGAAAGATGGGACAAGTCTTTAAGGGTCAAAGAATAGGGAGCAGATGGGATCTTTAGCAAATAACCCATCCTGCATTCAAGGCAATTCTTTCTCAGGCTGAACTCACTTGCTTACTTTAAGAGTATTGGAGAAATGGACCAAAAGACACCATTCTCCTTTTGTTATAAAAATTTACATAGCTCCTATAGCATAAGACCAAAAATACTCTTCATTCACCATCTTGTAGAGAGGGGCACTAGCTTTGGTCCTTTATACTCTCTGTCCTTTTACAATATCCATGAGATTGAAAAACTGATTCCTAGTTTACAAGGGAGAGACTTAAAGCCTTACTAAAGGAGTTACATGGTAGAAATGAATCTTTACATACCTAAGTGTATAAAGTGAGGTTAATTTCAATTTCAGAAAAATACCCAGAGCCAATATTTATATGCTTTTTTTTTTTTTACAAGAGCTATGATAGCAGGGGAAGCTTCTCTAGTGGGATGTGGCTACATATTTGGTTTCAGCATGCTGAATGTAAAACTGAATAGTAGCAGTAAAGCCAAGGGTCAATGGAGTTGATCATGTCCAGAGGATTATGTACTATCTTGGAGTCTACTTTTCATTTTGCAATAGTGACATACACCATGTGCACACACTGCCTTCACAGAAAAAAGAAGATGATAGGAGAACTGGAATAGAAAGAATGCCCTAGGTAGCAACAGAGCTTAACCTGGGTTCATGTTTAAAAACTATGTGATTTACTGTAAATAAGCCCAGGTTCTGAAATGCTGGATTCCTCTCCTCAGTGGACATCTACAGCTCAAGTGGAGTGACCATGCCTTTTCATTTAGTTGACTGACCTCACAAGGTAGTAGTGAGGGTAGTGTAGTTTGAAGACAGATGTATTTACAAATCTAACAGAGCTATAACCCAACCTGATGTGTTGCATTATAGAAAAACTTGAGTGTAAAGAGTTAACAGTGGGTGAATTTAAAATTTCTTACCATTTTCTCAAAGCTTATTATTAGAATTGCCTCAAATCTACACAAAGCTATATAGGACAGAGGACAGTTCCTAAGTGGCACTGAAACACATACACAAATATCACATCTGAAAAATTAGTCACTTCAAATTTCTCATGTCAGTAATTAAGTACACATCATGAATAAATGGGCTTCCTTGGTGACTCAGTGGTAAAGAATCTGCCTGCAAAGCAGGAGACCTGGGGTTCTATCCCTGGGTTGGGAAGATCCTCTGGAGAAGGGTATGGCAACCCACTCTAGTATCCTTGCCTGGGGAATTCCATGGACAGAGGAGCCTGGTGGGCTATAGTCCATACAGCATCACACAGACTCTGGCAAAGTCAGATTGAAGCAATGAGGCAGCAGCAGCAGCATGAATAAATAAGGCTGAAAAACTCTGAAAAATTCTATAGCAATTTTTATAATCTTTGCTCTCATGCCATTGTGGGATAGTGTTTACAAGATTTTTAGAAATATTTAATAACAATGCATTTAAAACTAAGTAATCACCAAAAATGTTACCTCTAAATATGTATACTGTGATTAGTTGCTCAGTTGTGTCTGACTCTTTGGGACCCCATGGACTAGAGCCCACCAGGCTCCTCTGTCCATGGAGATTCTCCAAGCAAGAATACTGGAGTGGGTTGCCATTCCCTTCTTCAGGAGATCTTCCCAACCCAGAGATTGAACCCAAGTCTCCTGCACTGCAGGCGGGTTCTTTACCATCTGAGCAAATGAATCATTGCTACATAATCAGCTAACCCTGTTACGTGTGTAAATAAGTACAGTTTGTAATCAGCAGATTTATCATGTTGAAACTTAAGACTTACGTGCTTTTTAATTGTTGAAAGTTAATTTTTTTTAATTTATCTAAATCTTCATCTTCCAGTTTGCACTTTTCCTATTGACATGCTCAACCAGCCTTCTTCATTGATCAATCAAAGATGACTTTTAAACTAGCTCTCATCCAGCATACTACACATTTCAAATTAGTAAGGTCAAAATACTGAGAACTTACTTGTTTGCAGTATGAGTAGAAAGAATGAGTCAGTATTCATAAGAAGCTGACAGGTATGGGGTGGACACTCAGTGGAAGAAAATCAAAAGTAAGCAAGCGCCTGATCTTTGTTGGATGTGTGGACCTGCCCTAAAAAACTTGGGGAATGAATATTTAATCTCTGACATCAAACTAATTTTTTATATTATTCAGCTCATTAATTGAGATTTCCTTGCCTCAACTTCTTTTTCAGCTCATCACTGTTTTAATTCAGTGAGAAAATGTAGTAACATTTTCTGTGCAGTTGTTTTGCATTGTTAAATCTCATCTTCAGCTACAATTGCCAGTTATGATTCATTGAAATATGAACATTAAAATATAAGAAAAATTATTTCAGAAAGTAATAATGGTAATAACAAGAAAAAGGAGGATTAAGAAGAGAAAGCACATCTAAAAATGTGATATATCTTTATGTGTGATATATCAACATAAGAAAATAAATACATAGGAATACATAAATATAAGCATTAAATGGTCAATATTAATAATGACTAACATGTGGGATAGAGATCAAGGAGAATGCTTTTGTTTCATACTTTTTTTACAATAAGCATGCACTTATACGAGCAGAAAAAAATTGATAAGATTATTTTATTGTGAAATAAGAAAAATGCATACTTAATGTTCTTTGTATAATTTAATATTTTCATCATCTTAATTTTAAACTCTTTATACTCTTATAGTTCTGAGAGCTGTAACTATTTTATGATTGCAGTGTCATTCCTCAAAATACTGTATATTGACTGCTGTGCTTTGTATTTTAAAATATCACTCAAAAAGCTTTGCTGATTGCTGAAGTGTCAGAAGTATCATGTAAGATTTCACAAGTCGATAGTTGGAGGAAAAGACTTTTGCTCTCTGAAAACTTCCTTTCTTGGAAATAGAAAGGAAGGAAGAATGTGACAACCCACAGGCAAACTATCACTTTCCTGACTTCTACAATACTTTAGAATCTAATCCACAGATTTTTGTGTTCAATTTTTTTTGGCCTGAAAGTGATCTCTTTTTCATGTGTGTTTTTCTTTCTCATACAAAATGTATTTTTTAAAACAGTTACCATATCCAATTCACCTACTTTTCATGGTGTAAAGTAACTTGTTAATTTCATTAAGTAACTGATATTATGAGGGTGTCCCTGGTTTTATATTTTCACACATTTGCCATCAAAAAGAAATTATGCAAAAGCATGCTTCCCCTTTCCTCCCCTGCCTCTCTCCTCTCTTTTTCTCTCTTTCACCTTAGCCATTAAAAGCCCCTTTGGAAGAGAGGAGATGCATTAGATCCCCTGGTGGCTCAGTTGGTAAAGAATCTGCCTGCAATGCAGGAGACACGGGTCTGATCCCTGGGTTGGGAAGATCCCCTGGAGGAGGACATGGCAACCCACTCCAGTATTCTTGCCTGGAGAATCCCCATGGACAGGGGAGCCTGGCGGGCTACAGTCCATGGGGTCGCAAAGAGTCCAACATGACTGGGTGACTAAGCACACAACAGGGGAACATACACATATCAACAGCTCACTCAAGGATTATTTAAGAAGACACAACAGAAATGGCCTCCTTGTTTCTCCTGTTGCTTTCCTAGGGCCCAGTCTCAACACCATAGCCAGCCTGATGGGGCAAATCCAGCCTGACCTCTGTTTTTGTTATTAGAACACAGGTGCACTCACCTCTTTATGTGTCGTCTATACCTCTTTCCATTGACAGTGGCAGAGCTGAGTGGCTCCAGCAGACACCACATGAACCACAAAGCCTAGGTATATACTATCTGGCTCTTTACAGAAAAAGGTTTTTCAATTCCTGTCTTAAACTGTAAGTCATGATCATATTCCTCTTGTGCTCAAAGCTTTGCTGTCTCTCCCGCATGCTTCTCAGGGGGAAGGATGCAGCCTGTGAAATGGCTTCATAGGTCTCCATGATCTGCCCTGCCTCCAATCTTTTTTCTTTTCTCCCTGCCTCGCCATCCCCATTCTACTCCAACCACACAGAACTTCTTGATCACATCAGGCAAGCTCTTCCTTGGGGATTTTCGTCTGAGCTGTTCTTTCTCCCTACAGTGTTCCCCCACTAGGTTCCCATAGTGAACTTCATCACCTCCGCCCTGTATTTGCCCCAGTATCATCTCCTAAATGAGGGTAATGAGGATGCACACTTTAAAACCTCCCTTCTCCCCTCATATCACCTCCCTGTGCCTGACTGTGTTTTTTTTTTTCTTCACTTTCTACCAAATTCACTTGCTTTTACTCGTGAACTCAAATTTTCTGTCTCTTTCCGTAAAATATAAGGTCTCTAAGAGCAGAAACTTCTGATTTTTTTTTTTTTTTGGCACATGAATATATGAATATGTCCCATGTGGCTAGAATAGTTTTGGTGTGTGATAGGCACCCAGTACAAACATGAGGAATAAATAAGCATCTGCACACCTGAGGTCAAAATCAGAATGATTTTTTTGTTATAATTCTGCCATTACCTATTTGTGTCATCTTGGGAAAACAAATATTGCAGGGCAGAGTTGCCTTATCTTAAGTAAAAGAGAAAAACTTAAGTTTCTTTCAAGAATGTAAATTTTTTGACTGATCATGAGTAAAATATAAATATATATGCATTGGTAAATAAATAAATGCATTTCTAAACTTCTAGATCTGTTTTATAGCAACTATAACCAACAAAAATTCCAAATAAAACAATCATTTTAATAAGTGGACAATGTGATTTCTGGATGTATAACAACCCACATGTTTGTTTCAGTTGCATGTACTTGTTTAGGAACTGATCATTTCCACTGATGAGGAAAAACAAATGTTTATCTGGTGAAAGGAAGGATCACCAAGTATAAATTTCTTCAAACATGTCTATAGGCTACTTGCCACTTATCTTACTTCATTCACTATTCATTTACCTTTGGTAAGATGACTACATTCTTTTTAAATTAAATTTTTAAAATTCTTTGGGAAATACTTTGTTTTCTGTAGAAAGTCATTGATCAGTAATGATATGGATATTTTATTCACTTGGTAAGTATTTGATAAGTGCTCATTATGTGCAAAGGCACAGAATTCTGCTCTGAGAGTAAAAATAGTAAGAATTTCTGTCCTCTAAAATATATAGGAACATCTGTTAGTGTGACAGGGAAGGCTGGTACTCAGGAAATGCTTCTAGTTTCCTCCTTCAATCCATCATGTGCTCAGTTGTGTCCGATGCTTTGCAACTCCATGGAGGGCAGCCTGCCAGTCTCCTCTGTCCACAGCGTTTCCTGGCAGGAATACTGGAATGGGTTGCCATTTCCCCCTTCAGGGGCTCTTCCACACCCAGGGATAGAACCCGAATCTCCTGTGTCTCCTGCATTGCAGACAGATTCTTTATTCCTTGAACTACTGGGGAAGCTCACTTTCCTCCTTACTTATGGGTATATTCTCAAATAATTGATATCCATCAGTACCTTAGAAGGGACCCAAAGAATAGCCTCAGTATATTTCTGATTATTAACATCAAGAAATTCTGACTGAGATATTCAGTGTGCATTTTCCAAGGTCACATATCTAATTAGTGCTGGACTAGGACACAGAACTCCCATAGTCAAGTTAGTGAAAAGCTGTCCCATATCCTTAAAGGACTGGAAAATGACTATAAAATCTATAGTTAAACAAATATATGTGTGCCCTCTTCGAAATTCCATGTGTGCACAGTCATAAATTATACATTCAGTAAGTTTTTTGAAAACTAGTTACTATTCTCACAACTTTGTCTTCACTCTTCCTTACAATTTGGGAAATGTCTAAGCCATATAATTCTGCTATTCTGATTTAGAATTTAAGTTGATTTCTATTCAGAATGTAAATATGGCCTTCAAAAGAACACATTTTTCTTGTAGGTAACAGATTGCATTGTTAAAAGACCATTTAAAAAAAGTGATGCTGCTAAAAACATGGCAATGATGATAAACCTCATGGCTTTTGTGATAGAAACTTGACATTTTTGCTATTACCAGTACGGACTGACATGCTTAGGAGAGGTCATGGGCCCTGTACTGGAGATTTGGTGACATCTATATCATATACCACGCTTTAAAAATTCACATGTCATTGCTAGAAACTCATTGCCATCAAAGTAATTTCTAACAAACTATTGGAAGCAGTTAATTTCCCAGAGATTTCTGTTAAAAATAACATTTGAAAATTACCAGTCTTCCAATTCTCCTAGCTGAATCATCCATACCTTAACATCATTTTACCACCTGCCAGCCATTTTATAGTTCTCTTAATTCCTATGGTACCTTTTTCTCCCCATTAGAAAATATTATACATACTAAAGAATACTGTCAAGAAGCAAAAGTTCTAATACTTAACAATGAATCTCTTTAAAAATCTCTAGTTTCTTTCAACTCTATGTGAATTGTTGTAGAGTGTGACTATCTACATATTGCTGTCATCTGAGCAGAATTCAGAAATGCTTAGCTTTTCTGGCAAAACCTGTTTACTCGTGAAAAGTAACTGTGCTCAGACATATTTAGCTTATATTATTGGCATTCATCTCAAAGTTCTGTAAATATTTATAGTGAATTTAAATGCATGTAAATACTGTATACCGTTTCAGCAATTTAATGGGATTCATTTATAGTACATGAACAAAATGGACTTAGCTGCCACAGTTCAAAGAACTGAAGATATTTTGAATTTATCTCTAAATGTGTATGTTTCAGAATAGGATGGCCCACATGGAAAAAGAATGTGTGTATGCTTCTATGCAGAATGTGCTTCTGGTGCAGTTTTGGATGAGGTATGTGAATGAGCTACAAAATTGAGAACTTGGATTCTGGGTTCAAACAACTTTCCTGACCTTGGCATATTAATGAAAAGAAAAGTACCATATTGAGGTTTTGGCCCTTAATAATTGTCCTATTTTTCACTTGATTTCACCTGTAGAAAACAGTCCTTAAGACTTTCCTAATACACATATACACAAAAAACAATACACAGCCTTGACATACTCCTTTCCCAATTTTGAACCAGTTCATTGTTCCATGTCTGGTTTTAGCTGTTGCTTCTTGACCTGCACAGGTTTCTCATGAGGCAGGTAAAGTGGTCTGGTACCCTCATCTCTTTAAAAATTTTCCCCACTTGTGATCCACATAGTTAGACTTTAGTGTAGTCACTGAAGCAGAAGTAAATGTTTTCCTGGAATTATGTATAAAAGTATGCATACTCATTCTTGAACATAATTTGGGAAATATTTTAGTTTGAAAATTAACTTAACTAAAAAAACTTTATGTGACTAACATATGAGAACATTTTAATTAAGTTTTCCAGTTCTCATGTTCTCAGTGTGTGATATTTCTCCCCATAGAAACAACAGAAAGTACACATTTTAGGAAAGAAAATATTACTTAAACGGTTTGAAAAATGTATAACAATTCAGCTCAGTTCAGTCATTCAGTCATGTCCGACTCTTTGTGACCCCATGGACTGCAGCATGCCAGGTTCCCTGTCCATCACCAACTCCCAGAGCTTGCACAAACTCATATCCATCAAGTCAGTGATGCCATCCAACCATCTCATCCTCAGTCGTAATCTTCTCATCCTGGCATCAATATTTTTCAGCATTAGGGTCTTTTCTAGCAAGTCAGCTCTTCACATCAGGAGGCCAAAGTATTAGAGCTTCAGCTTTAGCATCAGTCCTTCCAATGAATATTCAGGACTGATTTCCTTTAGGATTAACTGGTTTGATCTCCTTGCAGTCCAAGGGACTCTGGAGAGTCTTCTCCAACACCACAGTTCAAAACCATAAATTCTTCAGTGCTTAACTTTATGGTACAACTTTCCTTATGGCACAACATCTATCCATGACTACTGGAAGAACCATGACTTTGACTAGACAGTCCTTTTTCTGCAAAGTAACATCTCTGCTTTTTAATATGCTTGCCTAGGTTTGTCATAGCTTTTCTTCCAGGGACCAAGCGTCTTCTAATTGCATGGCTGCAGTCACCATCTGCAGTGATTTTGGAGGCCCCCCCCCAAAAAAATGTTTCTCTCTGTTTCCATTGTTTCCCCATCTATGTGCCATGAAGTGATGGAACTGGATACCATGATCTTGTTTTTTGAATGCTGAGCTTTAAGCCAGCTTTTTCACTCTCCTCTTTCACTTTCATCAAGAGGCTCTTTAATTCTTCTTCACTTTCTGCCATAAGGGTGGTGTCATCTGCATATCTGAGGTCATTGATATTTCTCCCAGCAATCTTGATTCCAGCTTGTTTTTCATCCATCCCTGCATTTCACATGATGAACTCTGCATATAAGTTAATAAGCAGGGTGACAGTATACAACCTTGACATAGTCCTTTCCCAATTTGAAACCAGTCTGTTTTTTCATGTCCAGTTTTAACTGCTGCTTCTTGACCTACATGCAGATTTCTTAGAAGGCTGGTAAGGTGGTCTGGTATTCCCATTTCTTGAAGAATTTTCCACAGTTTATTGTGATCCACAAAATCACAGGCTTTGGCATAGTCAATGAAGTGGATTTTTTTTTTTTTATAGAACTCTCTTGGTTTTTCTATATGTTGGCAATTTGATTTCTGGTTCCTCTGCCTTTTCTAAAGCCAATTTAATCATCTGGAAGTTCTCTGTTCACATACAGTTGAAGCCTGGCTTGGAGAATTTTGAACATTACTTTGCTAATATGTGAAATGAGTGCAATTGTGTGGTAGTTAGAACATTCTTTGGCATATCTTTCTTGGGATTGGAATGCAAACTGACTTTTTACACTCTTGTGGCCACTGCTGAGTTTTCCAGATTTGTTGGCAAACTGACTGCAGCACTTTCACAGCATCATCTTTTAGGATATGAAATAACTCAACTTCAATTTCATCACCTCCACTAGCTTTGTTCTAGTGATGCTTTCTAAGGCCCACTTGACTGTACCCCAGGATGTCTGGCTCTAGGTCAGTGATCACACCATCGTGATCATCTGGGTCATTAAAATGTTTTTGAATAGTTCTTCTGTGTATTCTTGCCACCTCTTACTAATATCTTCTGCTTCTCTAGGTGCATACCATTTCTGTCCTTTATTGTGCCCATCTTTGCTTGAAATGTTCCCTTGGCATCTCTAATTTTCTTGAAGAGATCTTTAGTCTTTCCCATTCTATTGCTTCCTCTATTTCTTTGCATTGATCCCTGAGGAAGGCTTTCTTATGTCTGTTATTCTTTGGTACTCTGCATTCAATGGCTATATCTTTCCTTTTCTCCTTTGCCTTTCACTTCTTTTCTTTTCTCAGCTATTTGGAAGGCCTCCTCAGACAATCATTGTGCCTTTTTGCATTTCTTTTTCTTGGGGATGGTTTGATTCACCACCTCCCATAAAATGTTACCAACCTCTGTTCATAGTTCTTCAGGCACTCTGTCTATTTGTCACTGGAATCTATTTGTCACTTCCATTGTATAATCGCAAGGGATTTGAATTAGGTCATACCTAAATTGTCTAGTGATTTTCCCTCCTTTCTTTAATTTAGTTTGAACTTGGCAATAAGGAGTTCATGATCTGAGCCACAGTCAGCTCCCTGTCTTGTTTTTGCTGACCGTATAGTGCTTGTCCATCTTCGACTAGAAAGAATATAAGCAATCTGATTTTGTATTGACCATCTAGTGATGCCTATGTGTAGAGTCGACGGATATGTTACCTCGGGTGGCAATAGGTAAGCAAAAATGTTTTATGTAAGGTATTTTAAAAGCCAATAAAGTCCTTTTAAACACAATATGTTACTAATCCTCATAAGAAAATGTGCATTTAGTATCAGATACCCAGTTCTCAGATGTAAAACATGGAGATGAATATAAAGATCGAAGATTATACATCTAAAATGTAGTCATATAGCTACCTACTCTAAGTCCTGTGCACAGTCCATTTTTGCCCAACTACTTGATAAGAAAACTATCCCAACTACTTCAAGGACTTTTACTAGGCAGAAGTAAAGATTGCGGGTATATGCACTTAGTCGCTCAGTCATGCTCAACTCTTTGCGAACCTTTGTTCTGTAGCCCACCAGGCTCCTCAGTCCATGGGATTTTCCAGAATACTAAAGTAGGTTGCCATGCCCTCCTCCATAGGATCTTGCTGGCTCAGGTATAGAACCTGCGTCCCCTGTGTCTCCTCCAACGCCAGCAGATTTTTTTTACTTGATGAACACTGGGGAACCCCTGAAGTAAAGGATATTCAACAAAAATTGTATTGAGAAAAGTCCTCAAAGCCGTGCCTTTGATAATTGTGTCTCTAACTAAGTTACAGAGTTTGATATCCAGTTGTCCCAAATCCATGGTAAAATTAATACATTTGCAATAAATAAGGATAATGCCTTGTGACAAGTGCTAAATTAGCATCAAAATTAAAGGACAGAAATATCAAGGAAGTAGAAATTACTGACTGGTGAAAGTTTAGGGAAGATTGGATTTAAAGGTTCTAGAATTTTCTGGGCAATGCATAAAATTTAAGATTAAGAAGAAATCTACAGCCATAACATTAATACAGTCATTAAGTTGGTTCATTTAAACAAATATTTAGAAATAAATCAACCAGTTTTTCCATAAGGTATAGAAATTGAATTTAACATCCTGCATCCAGAATTTGTAGTACAATTATTGTAGAGTCAAAACATTTATTTATTGAAATGAATCTAAGTTCCCCCATTAGCCTCTAATATTCCTTTTCTCAGTCAAAAGTTCTATTCCTTGCAAGATGTGTGTGTGTGTATAAAAATGCAATGAAAGAAACATAGTTTTTTCTAACCTAATCTAAATTTTGTTCCAATACCTACCATTCTCCATTAGCAAATAAATTACTTTCATTTTTATAGTGAATAGTCAGCATATTTATAGGTTATGACCTGAAACTCATTTGAAAAAACTCTGTATTAAAGTACTTGGATCCATTTCTACAGAAGGAATGCTAAGTTTCAGCGGCTTGCCAGGATAGGAGGGGGTCCCAGTGGGTACAGTGGGTGGTTGCAAATGCTTTCAAACACGTAGAAGATGGACTCTGTTCTTGTCCATGGCTCCAGACATCCAAAACGCTGGGTTTTCTCTGTCAATCCTCTGTGCTAAGTCAGTAGGGCAAGCCATTATTTATTTTTAAAAGTTGATAATGACCGGAGTCATGGGGAGCGCTTTTCAGTAACAAATACCCTTGAAAATTGCCATTTCCCTGGTTGACCGTTTTTGTCTTTTCAGTATTACAGGATAGCAAGCATATTCTAAGGAAAGAAAATGGCTAGGTGTTTGTAATATGTGTCACTCAATGTTTCCATTCCCATCGTGGTGTGGCATGTTTAATTTCTAAACTCTAAGTGCTCAATGACTGCTGGTTATTTTCTCTTCTCTGCAAACATTACCTGTGCAGTTGCAGTTCATGGAATTCTGCCCATATAATCAACAGTAATATATGAACCCCCCTCAGGGGATTCTCCTTTCCTTGGTTGCACAAATAATTTCTAAGTTACTTTCCCACTTAAAGATAACTTTTTTTTTTTTTTTTTTGGACGCCAGGACTGCCATATTGGGGGTTATAAAGCTTTTAAATTGCAGTTAGCATTCTATAATAATTTCTTATAGCAAAGTGTGTCCTTACCCCAATACTTATCACCACACCCACCCTCAAAATATTCTCAGAGTAACTAAATGGACTACTATTTGAAAGATTACTACATTAATGAAGAAACGATTATTCACAGGGAAGAGAACATCTGAATAAGACTGGGAGAAAATTAAAAATAGGAGGGTCAGGGAGGAATTTATGTCTAGATTTTAATGCTGTCTTTGAATGCCTTAATCATTATATCTAGTTTTTAATGCTGTCTTTGAATGCTTAGTCTCAGTAAGCTATGTATGCATATCTCATTTCATAATAACTATATGCTGAAGTGTTGTAAGTAGCCATTTCAATATCAATAACTTTGAACAGAAAAAAAAAATCTCTTCATTTTAGAAATCCCAAATTTGCTCCTTCAGTAGAGAATGCCTTTATGTTGATGATTTCTGTCAACACTGCTGTTATTTCAAATTGTATATTTTTTTACCTGTATTTGTATTTTTATGTTAATGAAATTTGTATTTTTCTGCTAATGAAAAGTACTGAGTTGCCAAAAAGTTCATTCGGGTGTTTCCATACCATATCATGTTATGGAAATTCTCTGATGAACTTTTTGGCCAACTCAGTATTTGTTCTATATCAAGTTGTTAAAAAAAAAGTATTGATATTTATTTATATTGTTAAGTATAAAATTAAACTGTTAAAAGTGAACTCTTTCTTCTTTCTGGATGTGACTGGTTTAGAAGATGATATTTAGGTCACATCCTATTTTACTATAGTAAAACAGAAAGATATTTCAAAGTCTAATGTTAAGAAAGCACCATTTCCAGAAAAGCAAACTAATAGCACAAAAGTTGAAATACATTTATTTTTCTAAGGAGGCTCACAAAAGCTCCCCCTCCACTATCAGGCATCTCTCTTATTATAGATGTGACAAATAAAATTGGTTAGCAAATCAGGATATGAAAGTGACTGTATGTGAAATTTGAACTGAGATGCACAGAAATTTGAACTGAGATGCACAGAGATGCATAGAGAAATGCACAGAGAAATAATTATAATCAGTCAAAGTTTTATCCTAGAACTAGCTTGTGGTTTAATTAAGATGGAGTTTTGTTATAGGAAAGAAAACTCTCCTTTAGTTGAGATAAATATACATCTACTCCCTCAAGGAAAGTAGCTTTCATAAATGTAGCCCTTCTTTAGTTAGATCAGAGTTTCTGCCCTCAGTCAAAGGTGCATCCTTCTGTACTCTTCACCTAGAGACAGCCACTGACAAAAGCTGAAGGCTAAACAGAGATGGTACTTTAAAGTAGATTTAATAAAACTAAGAGTGCGCTCTTATAAAGGAGCTATTTAATAAACACAGCACAACAGATGCTCACCACAGGATGTAGCTGGAAGGGCTTTTTTAGCTCCTTATCTGATATTGAGTCTAGAAGGATTAATGCAGTCCTTTTTGGTATGTCATGTACATTTTTGATTGCAGTGATTAGAACCATGATTAAATGACCCCACACAAAGCAAAAGGAAGAAAAACAGAGCTTGCCCTCTGACTTACATTTCATCTGTTGAGATTTCCATGCTTTAGACGTGGCGTGGCTATCTTTTAAATATGTTTCAGTTGTCTGATCCATTTACACCAAAGTTGCATTAATATATTGCTAGTATTTTGATGATTTTACTTTAATATACTCAACAGTGTAATTCTTTTGGCATATAAGATTTTTATATGAAAAACTGTAGTGGCAAAATGCATAGGAGTTGAGATTTTTGCAAAGGAGACAGAGTGTTATTCTGAGATATGGAAAGGATACTTACAGAAATGAAAAAAAGATTGGAGATAATTTTTGTAGAAACTAATTCACTCTAGTATATTACAGTGTATTATATGAAGCTCTATGACAAATATCAATAACTTTCAATATTGTTTTTATTATGTAGTTTAATTTCCACCAACTAGATTTCCCAAGACATATATGTACACGTTAATTAATCTACCTTTTAATATGATGGGCTGCATTTCATGGCATGTTTTCTTCAGGATTTAGGGAAATAAGATTTAGTTCCTGTTACACAGAAATGCTGTTTTAATTAAGTTTTATAATATTTATTGCTATTCAGAGACAAATATTCAAGTTTATGCATCAGCAGTATTTGGTGTAATTGGGATTAAGGTAAGAGGAACATAATCAGTTGACAAGTTAGGACACTTCATAATTTTTCTAAATTCCAAAATAATTTTATTTATTACTTCAGACTTTTTAGTTTGTGATAAGTGTTGGTCGCTCAGTCATGTCTGACTCTTTGCAGCCCTATAGTCTGCCAGGTTCCTCTGTCCATGGCATTCTCCAGGCAAGAATATTGGCATGGGTTGCCGTGCCCTTCTCCAGGGGATCTTCCCAACCCAGCGATCAGACTGGGGTCTCCTGCATTGACAGTAGAGTTCTTTACCATCTGAGCCACCAGGGAAGCCCGCCATAAAAAGTACCATGTGTGAATCAGGAAATGATAATGCTGCTCTTTGGACAATGGAATACAAGGAGCATGCTTTGAAGCAGAAGTGTTAGAAACCCACTCAAACAAGCTGATAACCTCTCACTGTCTCGGGCTTTGCCTGGAAGAAGGTTTGGACAGACTTTGGTAATATCAATAGAACTTTCTCATAGATTGGAAAGAGAGGAATCAAGGACTTCTGTTTCCAGTTGGATACCCAAGTTGATGTCAGTGCCTTTTGTCTGAGAAAGGAAAAATTACCAAAATAGAAAGTTTTCAGTCAAGATATGGAGAAAAAGCAAGAATTTCATTTTGGAAATGGCAAGTTAAACATCCCTTAATTTAGATTTAGTTCTCTGGAGGCAGAGGCTGAGAAGGAGAATATTTTTTTAATTAATTAATTATTTTTTCCTTTACATTATCATGTCGGTTTTGCCATACAATGACATGAATCCACCATGGGTATGAGAAAGAGGTTTCTGGAGAAATCTCCAAGGAAGTGAGAGAGGAAGGATAGGAAACAGGAAACAGGTGAGCAAGGATGTGGTTTTGCTGGAGTTGAGTCCCAGCAGGATCCATGAGGAGTTTTGAGGCATGATTTATGCCTAGAGTAGATCTTGTCTTGAGGACATTGTCTCCTTAGTGGGTCGTTGAGGTGCATTGCCTGCATTAGTGGATCATTGACCTCAAGTATCTTTTGGGAGAGGCTTCTCTGTTGACTCAGGCTAAAGAATCTGCTTAATCTCCAGAACTCGATGGCTCCCATTAGCTGAGATCACTTCCCTAGAGAAGAATGAAGTTTCTCTATCGACCGACAGCCAATACTCACAGCCTCTGAGATATGGATGCCCTGGCTTGGAAAAGGCTTGGTAAAGAATAGGGCATCAATTGTAGCCTACTGCAACATCCAAATGGCATTCAAGAGATAAATCAAAACTAGAGATAGATGTTTGTTAAAACATCTATACCTGCAGGTTAAAAGAATGGCAAAATGGCCTTAATTTCTAGTTTAAACTGACACCTGACTTTTCAACACGATTAGAAATAATCCTTCCATGATTTTTACAAAAAGCCTATTCAGTCATTCATAGAATCCCCAAAACTTCCAGTTCACTTGAGTCTTGGATGTCACTCTTATGCTATATCATGGGCTGCAAGTGGGGCAAGTATTCTCCATTTACATTTACAATGATATTTTTCCATCTTTCCCCTAAGATGCTCTATCTTAAGTCATCTGATTTTGTCTCTCTAGCTTCATCATTGCTGTTATCACCAACCCTCCAGCCAGTTGTAAGCATTTATTGATATGTTGAGTTTTAGAGGTCATGATCTTGTTTTTCACTTCGATCTTATTTACCATTCTGGTTATTTCAACCTATATGTAGATAACCCATCAAAACATAGGCCCCTCAACTTTAACAGTCATTGTCTATCCAGTTCCCATAATTCTGTACTTGGCTTTGTAAGCACGGCTTTTAAAATCTTGATTAAAAATGTTCTCAAGTCTAACTGACACCTCCTTTCCCTCCATCACTTATTCTATGTACCCTTGATACATTTTCATTACTTTTACTTCACTGAGACTCTAAATTAATGGACCCTGAATTTTTTAGCTTAGACATAATTATCCTCTTCATTACATATACTTTACTGTCATCTATTCTTCAATATACCTTCCTAGCCCAAATTCCTTTCTAGCTGAATTCCCAGTTATCTCCCTCTATTCATGGCAAAGCTTCTTGAATAAGTTTTCTGTAGTAATTGTCCCTGTCTATCTTTGCCATCCTCTTTTTAGACATCTCCAGACTTATATCCTCACCAACATGCTAAAATGTTCTATAAAATGTGCACATGTGTAGCATATTTAAAAATTATCACAAAGAGAGATATTCCTTTACTTCTAGTGTGTTTGATTTCTTTTTTCTAAAATAGACTCAAATTAAATATTCTCATATATTAGCATATGTGTTCACTGTGAAATTGGTGAATTTTTTTAATCTGTAAAAATATCTTTTTCTCAGTTGTAAAGGGGATAGAGAGCCCAATCAGAATCTTAAGTTATAAACATGAGAAGTAATTGTCTAAAAAATTGACATGTTTTAACAAAATTAAGATATGCTCAAAAGAACAAATAATACATATTCAGATTTCTGTTTCCAGCTAAAGTTGAGAAAGAAGGGTTGGATTCTATCTTAATTTAACAAACACAAAAAAATATGAAACACATATGTCAGATAAAAAGGCCAACAACCTTTCAAATTAGGAAATCAAATGAGATGAGTAGGTTTCCTACACTGAGAGCACTTCCAGCCTGGAAAATCTAAGGAAAAGAATTTTCCCCTACAGACTCTGCCAAGGGACTCAGCCTAGCTGACACCTTGATTGTGAGACCTGTGTTAGACTTCTGACAGATAGGCTATAAGATAAAAGATTTATATTGTGGTGAGCCACTGAATTTGTGATCATTTGTTACAGCAGCAATAGGGAATGAAAACACTTTTGTTTAATTGGGATTTGAAGAGGAAGCAAATGTAGACTCACCTGTTGAATCTACCATCTGACCTGGAAACACTTCTCTTTTTTAATTAAAACTTTAATTATTTAGGCACAGGTAATAGATGTACATGATTTAAAATTCAGGATGTTCTAAAGTGTACATGTAAGAAGGTTTTTTTTTTTTAATGCTCTTATCTGTTCTCCCTGGAGATCACAAATGTTGGAAGTTTCTTGTGATTATTTCAGAAACAGTCTGCCAACACAAATAAAGATATCCTATCCAATATGTTCATTTTTTCACACATTTACATGTATTCTTTTGTCCTTTGCTATTATCACTTCTCAGTATATCTTAGAATATGTTCCATGCCAGAATATAGTTTCCTCATTCTTTTTCCCTGCTTTAGCCCTGAGTATAATTTATTCAACCAGTATTCTACTAATGGGCATGAATTCAGTGGCCAATCCCTTATGATCTTAATGATGAAACTAATATCCTTATAATAAATCAAATTATACATTTCAAAATTCACATTAGTCAAATCCTAGGAAATGATGGCTGGATTAAAAGTGAGCACACATGTAATTTTGATAGATATAATCTTTAAACAAGTAGATGTCAAACTCTAGATAACATAATAATAATGCAGTGTTGAAATGATGAAAGCTGAAAGGAAATATACTGAATTTAAATCTAGAAAGGGCAGAGTTATCTCCTCCAATTATCTTACTCTCAGACTAAGATATAATCATTAAGACATCAAAGACAACTGTAGATATAGGGCAAATAAGGTACACTACTTAACTAGTAAATTTATAGAATTTATTGTAGACTACAAATATAAGTAAAATTGATAGTGATATAGCTGTGGGACACACATAAGCACAAACACTTATTAAATTCTCCAACAACATACAATAGCAGGGGGGAAGGCCTGAGCTTTCTCAGCTATGCTTCATTGAAGGAAGTGCAGTGTGGCAGGAATAAGGGTAAGAAAAAGGGTGGTGAGAGGGGAGAGGCCAGGGTAGAAAGATTAACCATTTTAAGGAAGTTGGACTTTATCTTAATAGTAAAGGAGAAACTTCAGCAAGTCTTGTTTGCTTCAAGTTGCATTTTTTTTTTAAATGGTGAAGTGGGTTGTTTTCTTAATAGGAGAAAATGTGGATTTGCCCCTATGAACTAAATTCGAAAATTCAAATGACTCTGATTCCTGAAATTAAAGTGAAATAAACTATAGAATCAAAAAAGAACACTTTTCACTTAAATAAGCCAAGATGCATTGATATTTATAAAAATTACCATGAAAAAAATATAAGAGATTTGGAAACAGTTGGATAAAAGGAAGGACTGGGGAAAATACATGGATTGAAGTTAGCGAGCACAATCACCATCAATGCTGAAGGGCTGGTATCTTACTGAGGAAATGAGTGTGACCATCCCGCGGACAAATAAGATGTGGATCTGATCTAAGATTTCTGTTCTTTCTGTAAATGGTAGATGTCACTTTGAACTCATATTACCTTTAGCTAGTGTGCACTCATATTTATAATCAAAAATAATCCTCAGCGTTTACTAGATGTTCATAAACTTCTGGAAAAGCAAAGCAGTAGTAACTGTTTATTATCACTCTTACATATATAAATTTATATAAACATTTAGAAAATTAATATACATAAGATTCATTAATGACACAGTTTTCCTCTAGAATTTGAGCCTATCTGTCTAGATGCTTTTCTGTATCTCTCTTTAAAATTTGCCCAAAAAACCCACATATATTTCCCTGCAATGAAAGCATCAAGCTCCCACACACAGAAACCCATTCCCACAGAACCCAAATAAAAACATAAGGAAGATGTGGGTAGACTAAATACATTTTAAACCTTCACCAGGCTTCTGTTTAAACATGCATTCTAATTTTCATTTTGTTGACTCTCCTCTATTAAGCCCTGGTCATGTGGACCAGGATGTACTTTTGTGGCTTTGCAATAGCAGCGATGACATTTAAGGCTAACCAGGCTCCCCTTAGATCTAGCAGTGCCAGAAAAAGCACATTAGACAGATATTTTATTGGAATACCAACAAATGGATACTAATAGAATCTTGCTCAGTACCAGCCCCTGGATGTAGTGTGCACTTAATAATTTCTTGGTGCTTTATGACCAAATGATCCCTGAATATTTATATATTCTATGGTTTGAACCTATGGAGACACAGGAGACTAGATAATAAAAGCAAGACTGAATTTTGTTTTAGAGTTTAGTGCATTCTAGTTTTCAAGCCTTTATTTGTATAGCTTCTGCCTGCTCTTGGTTTTGACTGACAAAAATGAAAATTATTGAGCAAAAATGATGCTGCATTGACTCATTTATCAATTTTTTAATTATATTTTTAATAGTTCATTAAGACATCAAACTACATTTGCTTTTGTATATTCTTCTCTTGGGGCTTCCCAGATGATGCTAATGGTAAATAATCTGCCTGCCAATGCCAGAGAAATTAGAGATGCAGGTTGAATCCCTGGAGAAGGGCATGGCAACCCACTCCAGCATTCTTGCCTGGAGAATCTTGTGGACAGAGGAGCTTGGTGGGCTACAGCCCATGGAGACACAAAGAGTCTGACACAACTGAAGATATTTAGCAAGTATGCATCTATTCTTCTTTCTTGTCTTTTTTTTTTTTTTGGATAATGGACTTTGCCTATGAGATAATTTAAGATCTGAGATGAAATGTAACCTTTAAGGTGAAGAAGAAGATGGATGAATGTTGAGTGCACATGTGATAATGTCACATCAAAAGAATTCCTGAAATGAGATGTTTGAGAAAATTTTCATTTTTCCTCAATTCTGCAGCCATAAAATGTGGTTTAATTTAGAGGTTGTTAATTGGCTTTTGGAATGAGGGATGGTCTAATTATCTGGATGAAATAAAAATCACATGACAGCTCCCATCAAATAGTCTACAGTCATATGAGGAGCATTGAAATTCAAGATTTGATTGGTAATGCTATTTAGGTGGTAAAATAGAGATTAATGAATATCACAAATGGGAGAACTTTCTGAGGTCCTTATATTGTGTGCTGTTCATGGCAAAGATATGGATGTTGTTGAAGAAGTCTCTAATGCTCAAAGAAGCAAATGATGCATAAGTACTAGCAAAAAAATTAGGAAATCTGCAGTTGTGATGTCAAAGCCTGGTTCACTGCAAGCCCCAGAATAATGCCTACACTTGCAGAAATCTTTGAGAGATCTGAATACAAGGCTGTTCCTGAAAATTATCCAAGGAAACCTGATGTTCACCATCTTTTGATGCCCCTCAAAACTCCAATTTATGTAAAACAGCAACAACTATTAATATGTGTCAGTGGAAGGAGGTATCGAATTTAATTTCTAGTTTAGAAATTATTAGCTATATTTTAACCTTGATTAATTTAGTGAAAACATATATTTTAAATTTGACTTTCCATCTGAACTACCCTCATTCAAGACTTTTATTCAACCCCAAAGTGTAGTTGTAACTTTAAGAATTTTTGATTCTATGCTAATGTCTCTTGAACTCCCACCCATTTGTACCAAAATTCTAACAGACCATTGACAATGGTGTAAGTAGACCTATGGGTGAGTATTGCTGCAAAATTTAACTGAAAATTCTCCAAATGTTACCCATATACATTCCTGAGCTTTTACCATGATTTTCATTCACTCTTGAATATATATTTAATAATATGACCTTCCTACCAGGTACTGGCCTGGACACTGGGGGTAGGAACTTCTGTTCTAGAGGATATAGATAGTGAATACAATACAGAAGTATGTTAAGGGCATACAAATGCAATGAAACCTGGGGTAGGGAGAAGAAGCAGGAAGAGGATAGGAAGTAGTAGAAAGTTACTCAGTGTTAAATGGGATAAGTCAGAGATGACTGAAAAGAATATTTGACCAAAGACCTGAAATGGGTGAAAGACAGCCATCCAGATATGTGGGAGAAAAGCACAGTATGCTGAGGAATATCTAAAGATAAATGTTCCTTGTGTGTTTGTAGAGAAACAAGGTCCTATTCTGTCCACCCCCATTACCTATCTGGCTTCATTTTCTACTAATCTCCTCTGTGATCTTTACACTTTAGGTAACGGGAACCGATAGATAGGGCAGAGACTCATAAAGTCTGGTCAAAACTTCTGCCTTTATTTGCATGATAGGGAGCAGTAGAGAGTTTCGAGTTGAGGAGTCATATGTTCCTAAGTAAACTTTTGTAAAAAGGATCATTCAGATACTTTATTAAGATGGGACATTAAAGGGACAAAGGTAGAAGAAGGGAGATGGTTGACTGGACCAGAAAAACAGCCCTGGAGGTTCTGACAGAAGTCAGATTATGTAGCCTTGTATGACAAGTATAATCCAGGGTCTCTGTGTGGACTTCATTTCCCATCACTGCTGATTTCAGAAAGATTACCCTCTGTGAGACCATACAGCTTTTGAGTATCCCATTCCAGAAAATCTACCATTAGAAAAATGGAATTTCTATTTTCATTAAAAATGTCATGGAAAAAAGTAATTGACCCAGACTGAATCATATGGTCCTTTTCTAATAGGGCTCCTAAGTATAATAGAATGTAAATCCCTAAATTCCTGAATTCTCACCTATCAGCAGACCTTATAAAGATATCACTGGTAAAACTCATTTATTTTGGTAGGCACCTTTCAAAAATCACTTGGACCACTTTTCACTCTGTCACCATGTAAAAGCCCATAAATTTTTCAGCTTACAGGCCTTGGAGGGACCAATTAAATAGATATTTCCAAATGTAATTTTATAAAGAAATTGGCCAAGGAGTAGCAGAGCTCTCTATTTCATCCTGCTCCTCTTCTGCTTATGAAAGAAGAGCCATTTCCTATGATAGAGGGAGAATATCAAAGACTAGACCAAAACTGTGACTGAAAATAAGTTGTATAGTTCATTCATATGCTAATCTGCACTCCAGTGGTTGAGATGTAAAAATCTAAACTCAGTTACTGTTCTATAGTCTATCTATGTCTTGTTCACTAAGTTATTACCAACACCAAGCCCTGTGCCTGGCACATCACAGCAAAGCAATAAATCCTTACTGAATGGATAAGTGAATCCTACCATGCTAGAAAATGATGAATTTTCAATTTACTCCTTTGTATGCCATTCTCTGGCAAAGGCCATAACATACAGCATGCCAGGGAATAGAGATGAAAAGGGAAAAAAATGTATTGCCTACTTGTTTAAAAGTATGCCTTAGCATTGAAAAAGATGATTTCAAATTACAATTCATTTTTTGTTGTTCAGTTGTCCAGTCAGGTCTAACTTTTTGCAACCGTATGGACTGGAATATGCCAGGCCTCCCTGTTCCACACCATCTTCCAAAGTGTGCCCAAGTTCATGTTCATTGCATTGGTGTTGATGCATCTAGCCATCTCATCCTCTGCTGACCAATTCTCTTGCTGCCCTCAATCTTTCTCAACATCAGGGACTTTTCCAATGAGTCAGCTGTTTGTATCAGGTGACCAAAATACTGGAACTTCAGCTATAGCATCAGTCCTCCCAATGAATATTCAGGACTGATTTCCTTTAGGATGAACTGATTGGATTTCCTTGCTGTCCAAGGGACTCTCAAGAGGTTTCTCCAACACCACAGTTCAAAAGCATCAATTCTTCAGCACTCAGCTTTCCTTACAGTCGAACTCTCACATGGACTACTGGAAAAACCATACATGACTACTGGAAAAACCATAGCTTTGACTAGATGGACCTTTGTTGGCAAAGTAATGTCTCTGCTTTTTTTTTTATTTTATTTTATTGTTTTTGCCATACATTGTCATGATATCACCATGGGTTTACATATGCTTCCCCTCCGGAACCCCCCTCCCTCCTCCCTCCCCCCCGGGAAATCTCGCTGTACCAGCCCCGAGCATCAATCCTGGGCTGGCGATTGATTAGACACATGACAATTAACATGCTTCAATGCCCTTCTCCCATATCATCCCACCCTTACCCTCATCCCCAAAGTCCACGAGTCTATTCTATACATCTGCATCTGCGTTCCTTTTGCTGTCTCGCATGTTGGGTTCTCGTTACCGTCTTTCTAAATTCCATATATATGCATTAATATACTGTATTGTTGTTTTTGCTTCTGGCTTACTTCACTCTGGATAATGGGCTCCAGTTTCGTCCATCTGAGTAGAATTGCTTCAGATGAATTTTTTTTTTTAATGCTGAGTAATATTCCATTGTGTATATGTACCACAGCTTTCTTATCCATTCGTCAGTTGATGGGCATCTAGGTTGCTTCCATGACCTGGCTATTGTAAACAATGCAGTGATGAACATTGGGGTACACGTGGCTCTTTCAATTCTGGTTTCCTTGGTGTATATGCCCAGCAGTGGGATTGCTGGGTCATATGGCAGGTCTATTTGCAGCTTTTTAAGGAACCTCCACACTGTTTTCCATAGTGGCTGTACTAGTTTGCATTCCCACCAACAGTGTAAGAGGGTTCCCTTTTCTCCACATCCTCTCCAGCATTTATTGCTTGTAGACTTTTGGATGGCAGCCTGCTTTTTAATATGGTGTCTCGGTTGGTCTTAACTTTTCTTCCAAGAAGCAAGCATCTTTTAATTTTATGGCTGCAATCAACATCTGCAGTGCTTTTGGAGCCCCCCAGAATAAAGTCTGTCACTGTTTCCATTGCTTCCCCACCTATTTGCCATGAAGTGATGGGACCAGATGCCATGATCTTGGTTTTCTGAATGTTGAGTTTCAAGCCAACTTTTTCATTCTCTTCTTTCACTTTCATCAAGAGGTTCTTTAGTTCTTCTTTGCTTTCTGCCATAAGAGTGGTGTCAACTGCATGTCTGAGGTGATTGATATTTCTCCCAGCAATCTTGATTCCAGCTTGTGCTTCATACAGTCCAGCATTTCTCATGATGTACTCTATGTATAAGTTAAATAAGCAAAGTGACATTATACAGCCTTGACGTGTTCCTTTCCCAATTTGGAACCAGTGTGTTGTTCCATGTCCAGTTCTAACTGTTGCTTCCTGAACTGCATACAGATTTCTCAGGAGGCAGATCAGGTGGTCTGGTATTCCCATCTCTTTAAGAATTTTGCACAGTTTGTTGTGATCCATATAGTCAAATGTTTTGGCATAGTCAATAAAGCAGAAGTAGATGTTTCTCTGGAACTCTCTCGCTTTTTTGATGATCCAATGGATGTTGGCAATTTGATCTCTGGTTCCTCTACCTTTTCTAAATCTAGCCTGAATACCTGGAATTTTTCAATTCACATACTGTTGAAGCCTTACTTGGAGAATTTTGAGCATTACTTCACTAGCATGTGAGATGAGTGCAATTGTGTGGTAGCTTGAACATTCTTTGGGATTGGCTTTCTTTAGGATGGGAATGAAAACTGACCTTTTCCAGTCCTGTGGCCATTGCTGAGTTTTCCAAATTTGCTGGCATATTGAGTGCAGCACTTCACAGCATCATCTTTTGGGATTTGAAATAGCTCAGCTGGAATTCCATCACCTCCACTAGCCTTGTTCGTAGTGATACTTCTTAGGCCCACTTGACTTCACATTCCAGGATGTCTGGCTCTAGGTGAGTGATCACACCATCATGGTTATCTGAGTCATGAAGATCTTTTTTGTATAGTTCTTCTGTGTATTCCTGCCACCTCTTCTTAATATCTTCTGCTTCTGTTAGGTCCATACCATTTCTGTTCTTTATTGTGCCCATCTTTGCATGAAATTGTCCCTTGGTATTTCTAATTTTCTTTAAGAGATCTCTAGTCTTTCCCATTCTATTGTTTTCCTCTATTTCTTTGCATTGATCACTGAGGAAGACTTCCTTATCTCTCCTTGCTATTCTTTGGAACTCTGCATTCAGATGGGTATATCTTTCCTTTTCTCCTTTGCCTTTCACTTTTCTTCTTTCACAGCTATTTGTAAGGCCTCCTCAGACAACCATTTTGTCTTTTTGTGCTTCTTTTTCTTGGGGATGGTCTTGATCACTGCCTCCTGTACAATGTCATGAACCTCCTCCCATAGTTCTTCAGGAACTCTGTCAATATCTAATCCCTTGAATACATTTGTCTCTTCTACCGTATAATTGTAAAGGATTTGATTAAAGTCATACCTGAATGGTCTAGTGGTTTTCCCTACTTTCTTCAGTTTAAGTCTGAATTTGGCAATAAGGAGTTCCATAGCCTTGACTATGGACCTTTGTTGCCAGAGCAATGTCTCTGCTTTTCAACACTTTGTCTAGGTTTGCCAGAGCTCTCCTGCCAAGAAGCAATCGTCTTCTGATTTCATGACTGCAGTTACCATCCACAGTGATTTTAGAGCCCCAGAAGAGTAAATCTGTCACTACTTCCCCTTCTATTTGCCATGAAGCAATGGGGCCAGATGCCATGATCATGGTTTTTTTTAATATTTAATTTTAAGCCGGCTCTTTCACTCTCCTCCTTTGTACACTCCTTTCACTCTCATTCATTTTTTAGTCAAAGAAAAATTGTTTGATTCAAAAACAAACAATGTGCTTTTTATAACCCTATAGACAAGAATGAAAAAATAATTTTCTAGGCCTTATTCCTTTTAGATATCATTTTATATCAATTAATAATTATTGTGCATCCATTAGTTTTCAGCATACATTTTTCCTTCAAGAATTTTCAAGCCAGTTTTGGAGGCAAGAAACAAATGTATGTAAATTATATATAAGTGACATAACAAGGAAGAGTAAGATTATATATAGAACATGATATTCTGTGAACACGTTTCTACTGTTGGGAAAATGAGGCATGGATAGTCACACCATTGGGACCGTAAAATACATGTTATAAGCTGACTTATGACCCTTCCAATTCACATATTGAATTCCTAATCCCCAGTACCTTAGAATGTAACTGTATTTGAAGATAAGTTCTTAGAGAAGTAAGTATGTTAAAATGAGGTAATTAAGATGGGTTCTATTCCAGTACTACCAGTGTCTTTATAAGAAGAGTAAGTTTAGACATCGATACACATACGGAAAGAATGTCACGTGAACATGAATAAGCCATCTGCAAGTCAAGGAGAGAGTCTTTGGGAGAAACCAACTCTGCTGACACCTTGATCTCAGATTGAATGGATGCTTTTGAACTGTGATGTTGGAGAAGACTCTTGAGAGTCCCTTGGACTGCAAGGAGATCCAACAAGTCCATCCTAAAGGAGATCAGTCCTGGGTGTTCATCAGAAGGACTGATGTTGAAGCTGAAACTCCAGTACTCTGGCCACCTGATGCAAAGAGTTGACTCATTTGAAAACACTCTGATGCTGGGAAAGATTGAGGGCAGGAGGACAAGGGGATGACAGAGGATGAGATAGTTGGATGGCATCACCAAGTCAATGGACATGGGTTTGGGTGGACTCTGGCAGTTGATGATGGACAGGGAGGCCTGGCATGATGCAGTCATGGGGTTGCAAAGAGTTGGACACGACTGAACAGCTGAACTGAACTGAACTTCCAGCCTCCTGATTTGTGAAAAAAACTGAATTTCTGTTGTTTAAGCCATCTGGTCTGTAGTACATTGTTATGGCAGTTCTAACATATCAATACAGAAAAAATGCTAAAGAGATTTTATTCAGGGGAAAATTTAACAGCAGAGAAGTAGCAGGACATAAAGCATCTCGTGAACTTTCATTTGTCCACAGAACAATGGTGAATTAAGAAAGCCATAGATGAGTAAATTCACTATAGAAAGATCTTCAGTAAAGAAACTCCTACTTTCGTAATGCTAAATACAAAAACAGGGAAGGAAGAAAAGGTCACATCTAGGCAACTCTTTAACAACGAAATCTTTTTGGTTTCCACCGTTCAGTGATCAATTTCAAACAGTTGTGTCGAACTTAGTTCTTCTAAACAAGCTCTCTGCTCTTTTTGCTCTTCACCAATGTATGAGACTCACAGCTTGGTCATCTGGCCACCAATAAAACTCAGGTTCTTTAGTTACATAAATGCTACATAATTATCTAGTTTTCATATTACTAAATACAATGAATATCAATTGCTTAAGTGTACTTGTCAAAAGTAGCTATTCTATTTTTTAAGATATAGAAAAAGATATACCTTTGTAAATCATAATTTATAAATTAAATGTGAACACATTTATAGCTCCATTTTATTAATATTTTTTCCTTATATATATACATATATATTATATATATATATGTATGTTTTCCTCATGAGTTACCAATTTAATTGGTTATGTACACCTTGCATTTGTAAGTTATCTGCAAGTTGTGTATATATTGCATAAGTAAATACAAAAGAGAAATGTGAATGATTCAATTACTTTATTTCCACTCTATAGACTCCAGTGACTCAGGTCACCCAAGAAACCACCAGTCTGAGGGGGATTAGGAGGTGGAGGCCACTTGAGAATTCAGTTTTATTCGAATTTACTCTAAAGGGAGCTTGGCAGACATAATTTTGCACTTGTTTCTTACTGAATAAGTAGGTCAGCATCTAGCCCTGGCTCAGCATTTGGCAATGCACTGGCCAGATGCTGTCACACAGCTTGGCTTCCTCCTGCCAACAGCTGGGTTAGGTTTCACAATCACCTGCTTCAGCCCTGTAGGTCTGCAGCTCTGGATAGCTGTGACAAAGTTCTTCAACCTGTGGGGGTTTTCCACTTGAGTCTTCTGAACCTGGCATAGTAAGTGGAATTAGCCTTTCTTATGTGGCAATGTGACCTAAAAAGACTCAGTGGCAGATAGTTTAAGTATATTTGCCTGAGGACTTTAGACAAACATATTATGTAACATTAAAATAATATTCATCTGATTTCCAGTTAATTTTGGGAACAGAGCAAGATGTTTATGTTATATAAGCAGCTGAATACTTAAAGTGAATTTTAAAAGGATCAGTGCTTATTCAGTCAGTTGCTACTCATTTCATGTTTAGCTTACCTTGAAAATAGGGATATGCTTAAAGAGCTATATCATTTTGGAAAGAAAATGACCAATACAAGGACTTCTATTAGTATGATAAATTATATTGATGGACATTTAACCTTGTATCATGGTATGTTACCTTCTTTATACTTCGCTCATTTCAACTTGCTACTATTTTGTTAGATATCTTTGCATCTACACTCATGAATGCTATTGATCTGTGTTTATTTTCTGGTAATGACAATTTCAGGTTTGGAATCAAAGTTATTCTGGCTTCACAGAATAAACTGGGAAGTAATCTTTCTCTATTTTCTGAAAGTTTATATAGAACTGGTAACATTTCTTGGCTCACTAATTGACTGAATTCACCAAGTAAGGCATTTGGGCATTAGATAAAAGATTTTTATCTATGAATTCAATTTCTTGGATAAATATAATACTATTTAGATTTTATAATTTTTGTCTTTGTTTGGTATGATGTGCTCATCAGTGAATTTGTTCATTTGTCTGTGCTGTTAAAACTGTTGACATTAAGGTCTTCATATTATCTGTATGCTCTGTAATGATGTCCCCACTTGGCATTCCTGATGTTGCATCCTCTCTCACTTTCTTGATTAGTCTAGCTAAGGACTTGGCAACTTTGTTAATCATTTTAAAAGAACCCATTTTTTATTTATATTTTTTGATTGTCTAGTTTCCATTTCATTTAAGACTTTTACCTCTACTATTTTCTTTCTTCTATTTACTTGGAGTTTCATTGCTTTTTCTTATTTAGTTTCTTTAAGTGGAAGCTTTATCATTGATTTAAAGTTTTATTCTTTTCTAAAGAAGCATTTAAACCTAAAATTTCCCTATAAAGATCTGCATCCTACCACTTTGGGTATATTTTTTGTCATGATAATGTTAGGTAGTTAGAATAGGAAACAGGAGTCCAAAATGGTGGTGGCTAAAAGACAAGGAAGGGAAAAGCCCGTGAAAATAGAACAAAGGAAGGTCAAAGGAAGGTCCAGGGACCTGAGTGAGGACTTCAGGTAGAATAAACAGCACTCTTGACCAGCCCAATTTGCATAGGACAGGCCCAGGGAGAAAAAAAAAACATATAAAAAGAGGAGCCTTTTGGCTCTCTCTCCCTCTCCCTCATGCGCTGCGGCATTCTTCTCTTTGTGTCTTTGGGTCGGCATGCCCTCACGCTTCGAGGATGGATTCTCCTGCTTTTATCTAAATAAAATTGAGCTGTAACACTGATTTGTCTAAGAGCTATAACATGGTCTGTTTGAGACCTGAGAGCTATAACACGGTGTGTCCAAGACCCAAGAGCTGTGACTTGCTGAGGTCTTTAATGTCCTTCACTCCAAACCTTTGTTGTGATGAGACAGAACCAAGGAGCATACACTCACCTGACAATAATTCTGTTCAGAATGCTTTCTAACTTACTCTATAATGTTTTGACTGGTAAGTTACTTAGAAGTTATGTTCTTCTCTTACATTCAATTTGTGTTAATGTACCCAATGAACTTTTAACTATTATATATACTGTCTTTAATAATTCTTGGGTTTCCATTTTACAATTTTCAAATCTCTTCTGAAATTCTCCATCACGTCACTCATTAAAACAATATATCTTACTTTACACTTATTAACAAATTCATCATAGTTACTTAAAAGTTCTTGTCTACTAACTTCTACATCCAGGCTCTTTGTAGTCTCCTTTGATTTTTCTCTGGAACCTGTGTCATATATTCTGTTTTTTTCCTCATGTCTTATACTTTTTGGTTGCATACTGGAATTAACGAATGATATGATGTAAATACCCTGTGTGTTCGGTTATCTTTCTCTGAAGAGTACTGAGTTTTACTCTAGCAAATTGTTGACCTACTGGAGGTCACACTGAATTTTGAAATTGCAGTTCTAGATTTTGCTTATTTTGGATTATAGATTCAGAAAGCTTTTCAGGGGTGTGATGGTCTGAATATTTCCCCTCCCAAGTTCATATGTTGAAATCTTAATTCCCAAGGTGATGGCATTAGGAAAAGAGGCCTTTGGGAGGTCAGAGGTCATAAGAGTGAAGCCCTCATGATGAGATTAGTGTCGTTTTCAAAGCTCCCTCCCCTCTTTCCACCACGTGAGGACACAGAGAGAAACACTAACTATGAAACACTGTTCATAACCAGTGCCTATGAACCAGAGAGGGCCCTCACTACCACACAGCCCCACAACTGTGCTGGCATCATTCTGGCCATGATGCTGGACCACCAGAAGTGTGAGAAACACATTTTTGCTTTTTATTAGCTACCCAGTCTATGTTACCCAGTTATGCTACCCAGTTATAGCATCCCCAAAGGACTAACACAAAAGAAAATGAATAAAAACACATAGACTCTATCCATTTTAATTCTCTCTGTAGTAAAAGTATATTTAAACAGTAGACCAATGACAATAATTTATTTTCACAGTGGTAACAATTTAAGCAAGTATAAAAAAGGGCTGCTCAATGGGGAACAGATGATTTTGAGATTCTTCAAATTCCTAGGCTCTTCTATTGAAACAAAATTCTAACTCTTGTGTTCTTATAATAGAAACTGACCTAGGAATTATACAGCCTAAACATAAAATAGCTTTCAGTGCATCATATAAAAAATAAAATGGCTTCAGAGTAGCTCAGAATGAATCAGAGGATTCCAAGTTTATCTCCCCATGGATTATCTTACATTCTCAGAGAAAGTTTTCAAATAAGTTCTGAGGAGTACTATTTTCTTAAAATAACAGAACATCACATCTATTGATAATTTATTATGTTCCAGATATTATCCTATTTGTAATATTAACTCACCTCACCTTCAAAACAATCTCATGAAGCACTTAACCTTGCATACTTTTGTCTATAACTTTGCATACTTAATAAGGAATGTAAGCCACAGAACAGTTAAATAATTATTCCATTAAGGAACTAGCAAATGGCAGAACAAAGTATTGAACCTGTGTCATCTGGCTTCAGAACCTAAGTACTTGAACCACTATAAATACTGCCTTTTTCATCTCTCCTCTCTGGAAGATCTAGAAAACATTTGGTTTAATAGGTGTACTACTTTTTTGTAACTGCACTATTTCTCAGAAAGTTGTTTAATCTTCTCAGACATGCGTTAATATGTTTATGGGTCCACCAGGTGCATTGGTTAAAAACAAACAAAAAACATCTCTCACTTGTAGCACTTGCTGAGTAGTACAGAAAGACTGAGGTCAAGCTACTGAAAGTTTAAGGACTGGCTCACAGGATTTCTGAGTGGCTTCCTGGGATGAGCCATCACACCACTTATGACTTTCCAAGAAGATACAGATAGCAGTAGTGTGTCTGTCTCTCTTTGTCTCCTCTCCTCCCTCCATCCCTGCTCACCCATCCTCTCTCAAAATTTCTCTTGCCCAATGCAGAATATTTTATTTTGCAAGGCCTTTTATTTTGGCTATACCACATGGCATGTGGGATCTTAGATCCCCAACCAGGGGTCAAACTCATTGGTCCTTGCATTGAAAACACAGAGTCTTAACCACTGGACCACCAGGGAAATTGCCAGAATACTTTAGAAAAATCTTTTCTAAAGATTCTGACTTTCTAAATATAACACTAATCAATAAAGAAATATTTAGATGTTTGGGACCAAAAAACTCTACCTTAAGAAACTTATGAAAAACAACAACAAAAAGTCAGGTCTAATGAAACAAGAGTCCATATAGTTTAATCAGTTGAAGATAAAAAGCATCATTTTAAAATCAGTTATGGCAAAAGGAATTAATGAAAATATTTTACTTGGTAACAAAAAAGACTATAATTGCCACAGATATTGAATAGAGATGCAACGGATGAATTCCTCTGGTTTCCTTGACAGTAATCTCCAGGAGATAATCAATTACTTCTCGCTTTTGTAAATTATGTGGTAAACCTCCGAGGAGATATTCACTTATTATTGTTTTACCCAGTGTGACTAATAGAATCATTCCTCAGCGAGATTCCAGGGACAAAATAAATGATAAATATTTCTCATTGTTTAAATTGTTTTATTTAAAGAGATAAATAAGAGAAATCCTATTTCCCATATTAAGGTACTAAGACTCATTTTTATTGTTTAGCTTAGTGTTATTTTAAAAAACAGAATCAAAATCATAACTCAAATTAAACAAGACCCTATGGTATGAGCTCTCTCCCCAGAGCCGATGATCCACTATGTCAATGTGACCAGTTATTTATTTAAAATTTTTCAGTACTGCTTTCTCCTTTGGCCCCCATATTTACTTCAGAGAACATGTGTGTGCACGAGTAGTCACAGTCACGTCTGACTCTTTGTGACCCGATGGACTGTAGCCTGACAATCCATGGAATTCTCCAGGCAAGAACAATGGGTTTCCCAGATGGCACAGTGGTAAAGAATCCACTTGCCATTGCAAGAGATGCAGGTTCTACCCCTGGATCAGAAGGTGGAAATGGCTATCCACCCCAGTATTCTTGCCTGGAAAGTCCCATGGGTGGAGGAGCCTGGTGGACTACAGTCCTTAGGGTTGCAAAGAGTCAGGCACGACTGAGCAGCACATGCATTCAGAGAACAGACACCTTTAAAATGCTTAAGTATTGTAATTTCATTAGATAAACACAGGTGTGGTGCTTAAATATTACACAGTTGGAAAGCTATACGTGATTCGGATGCAGGATCCTTTCTGCAAGAGGATTATATTTACTCTGAAAGCAGCCAGACAATGATACAGTGCTTTTTTTAATGAGCATTATCCAATCTGTTCATGTTACATTCTATTAAAACTGGTTGTAGCAACAAGAACTCCTCAGATTCTTCTGTATTAAAGTGCATTGCATAGTGATGAAAAATCACTCCCTTATAATACTATTTCCATAGTGCACTCCTAATGATGAGAAAGAGTAACAGTTGTTTTAAAGGAAAAAAAAAAACTTAAGTAACAAATGATTTCATTGTTATTTCCCAAATTGTATTCACTTTTGGAAGGAAAACTTAGTAACAGCTTGATGAAATCTTTCACAAAACATAGTTTGGAAACTTTAGGGTTTTAATTTCTTTTTAGATTTTCTGTATAAATTAAAGAAAAACATGTATTTAAAAATATATTTTAGAAGTTAAATTTAATAAAAGCTATAAAGCACTGGAATGTGAAGTTAAGTGGGCCTTAGGAAGCATCAGTTTGAACAAAGCTAGTGGAGGTGATAGAATTCCAGTTGAGCTATTTCAAATTCTGAAAGATGACGCTGTGAAAGTGCTGCACTAAATATGTCAGCAAATTTGGAAAACTCAGCAATGGCCACAGGACAGGAAAAGGTCAGTTTTCATTCCAGTCCCAAAGAAAGGCAATGCCAAAAACTGCTCAAACTACGGCACAATTGCATTCATCTCACATGCTAGTAAAGTAATGCTCAAAATTCTCCAAGCCAGGCTTCACCAATACGTGAACCGTAAACTTCCAGATGTTCAAGCCGGTTTTAGAAAAGGCAGAGGAACCACAGATCAAATTGCCAACATCCGCTGGATCATTGAAAAAGCAAGAAAGTTACAGAAAAACATCTATTTCTGCTTTACTGTCTATGCTAAAGCCTTTGACTGCGAGGATCACAATAAACTGTGGAAAATTCTTCAAGAGATGGGAATACCAGACCACCTGACCTGCCTCTTGAAAAACCTGTATGCACATCAGGAAGCAACAGTTAGAACTGGACATGGAACGACAGACTGGTTCCAAACAGGAAAAGGAGTACATCAAGCCTGTATATTGTCACCCTGCTTATTTAACTTCTATGCAGAGTACATCATGAAAAACGCTGGGCTGGAAGAAACACAGGCTGGAATCAAGATTGCCCAGAGAAATATCAATAAGCTCAGATATGCAAATGACACCACCTTTATGGCAGAAAGTGAAGAAGAACTAAAGAGCCTCTTGATGAAAGTTAAAGAGGAGAGTGAAAATTTGACTTAAAGCTCAACATTCAGAAAACTAAGATCATGGCATCTGGTCCCATCACTTCATGGGAAATAGATGGGGAAACAGTGGAAACAGTGGCTGACTTTATTTTGGGGACTCCAAAATCACTTCAGATGGTGACTGCAGTCATGAAATTAAAAGACGCTTACTCCTTGGCAGGAAAGTTACGGCCAACCTAGACAGCATATTAAAAAGCAGAGACATTACTTTGTCAATAAAGGTCCATCTGGTCAAGGCTACGGTTTTTCCAGTGGTGATGTATGGATATGAGAGTTGGACTATAAGGAAAGCTGAGTGCCGAAGAATTGGTGCTTTTGAACTATGGTGTTAGAGAAGACTCTTGAGAGTCTCTTGGACTGCAAGGAGATACAACCAGTCCATCCTAAAGGAGATCAGTCCTGGGTGTCTATTGGAAGGTCTGAGGTTGAAGCTGAAACTCCAATACTTTGGCCACCTGATGCGAAGAGCTGACTCATTTGACAAGACCCTGATGCTGGGAAAGATTAAGGGCAGAAGGACAAGGGGACAACAGAGGATGAGATGGTTGGATGGCATCACCAACTCGATGGACATGGGTTTGGGTGGACTCCAGGAGTTGGTGATAGACAAGGAGGCCTCGCATACTACAGTTCATGGTGTCACAACGAGTTGGACACGACTGAGCAACTGAACTGAACTGAACTGATAAAGCAGTAACAGTGAATACAAAAGTGCATTTGCTTAATAAAGTATTTAGAAAAAAAATTATATTGTTCCAGTGACTCTAATACTGTCCTCTATTTATTATCTATTGTTATTATTATTAATGAGATTTTAATAAAGGAGATCAACATTAGTGTTTGGAAAAGTATATTAAAGCACATATGACGTGAGAATTATTTCCTGCAATCAATTTAGACACCTCATTGGATTATCTGAAATACACCAGATGAGAAGAAAGGGACATTTTGAATACCTACTATATGCCCAGCATTATTATAGGTACTTAGGGGTGCTTAGACACTGTTGTGTCCAACTCTTTGTGACTCCATGGACTGTAGCCCACCAGTGTCCTTTGTCCATGGGACTTCTCAGGCAAGAATACTGGAGTGGGTTGCCATTTCACACTTCAGGAATCTTCTAACACAAGCATCAAACCCACATTTCCTGCGTTTCCTGCATTGGCAGGTGGATTCTTTACCACTGTGCCACCTGGGAAGCCCCACAGGTACTTATTAAGATCAAGAAGCCAAATCACTTGTTGGGTTCAATAATTTTTCAGTTATTGTTCAGACATCCTTTGAATCTCAAAGCAGGTGATGACGTGGCCATTATGTGCCCTTCCCCCAAAATGTTTACCATGTCAGAGGGGACATATTGTAATACACGCACATCAAAAATAAGAAGTTCCTTGAAAATTTCATAGTGCTAAATAAACTAAGAGGAGGAATAAATTATTTAAGATCAGCATGCATTATGGGTGATAGATATAAGATTAAAAAAAAAAGATTATGGAGAAGGTCAACTTTGAGTGGGACCTTGAAAGACAAATTCAATTTGGACAATAAAATCTGAGGAATATAAGTTTCCAGAGCAAGGAAATAATAGTGGCCAATGGGCTTCCCTTGTGACTTAGCTGGTAAAGAATCCACCTGCAGTGTGGGAAACTGGGGTTTGATCCCTGGGTTGGGAAGATCCCCTGAAGAAAGAAAAGACAACCCACTCCAGAATGCTGGCCTGTATAGTCCATGGAGTTGCAAAGAGTCAGTCATGACTGAGTGACTTTCACTAATAATAACAAAAAAAAATGTAAGCACAAAGACAAAATATGTTTAAAAATTATCATATTGACAAGTTTTAAAATAGCATACAATAAAATAGTATTAGCATATGATCCAGCAATTCCACTACTGAGTATATACCTAAAATATATGAAAGCAGGATCTCCAAGAGAGATTTGTACATCCATGTCCATGGTAACACTATTCATAACAGTTGAAACAATGGATTCAACCCAATTGTCCATTGACAGATGAATGGATAAGCTAACTATGGTATATACACATGATGGGGGTATTATTTAGCTTTAAAAGGAAGGAAACATGCTACAACATGGATGAAACAAAGACAGAAATACAAAAAAATAATTATGAGAGTATTATGAACAATTATATGCCAACAAATCAGAAAACCTAGGAAAAACAGATTAATTCCTAGAAACATACAACCTATCAATACTGAAAGATGATGGAATAGAAAATCTGAGCAGACTGATGGCCACCTCATGCGAAGAGTTGATTCATTGGAAAAGACCCTAATGCTGGGAAGGATTGGGGGCAGGATGAGAAGGGGAATGACAGAGAATGAGATGGCTGGATGGCATCACCAACTCAATGGGTTTGGGTGGACTCTGGGAGTTGGTGATGGACAGGGAACCTGGCGTGCTGCAGTTCATGGTATCGCAGAGAGTCAGACATGACTGAGCAACTGAACTGAACTGAACTGATTACTAACAAGGAGACTGAATCACTAATCAAAACCCTCGCAACAAAGTCCAGGACCAGACAGCTTCATTGGTGAATTCTCACAAATTCAAAGAATTACACCAAATCCATTTCTATCTTTGGAGAAGGGAAACCTCTTAGAAGAGTGAGAGCTCTTTCAAACACGTTTGACAAAACTAGCATTACCCTAACATCAAAAGCAGACAAAAATCACACACACGTACAATTCAGTATCCTTGATGAACACAGATGCACACATCATCAACCAGATATTAGCAAGCTGAATTCAACAGTACATTAAAAGGCTCATACACCATGATCAGGGGCTTCCCCCATGGCTCACAATAAAGAATCTGCCTGCCAGGGTTTGATCCCTGGGTGGGAAAGATCCTCTGGAGATGGGCATGGCAGCCCACTCTAGTATTCTTGCCTGGAGAATCCCATGGAGAGAGGAGCCTGGCAGGCTATGATCCATAGGATTGCAAAGAGTCAAATGTGACTGTGAAGTGACCACACATATGAAAAGATGGTTTAACATCTGCAAATCATTCAAGGAGAAACACCACATTACAGTAAAAGAAAAAAAAAGTTTTCTGCAATGGGTCATCACAGAAAACTAATAGGTAAATATTTAGAAATTCTGTGATCCAATTGTTAAATCATTAGTAGATTGAAAACAGTCTTATTGTACTACTTGGGAAGTACTTCAGATCAGGGCTTTTTTGCTTGTCAGTTTATCAGCACTTTATGTACTTATCTATTAACTGAATGAGTAAATAGATTTTCATATTTTAATATAAGAAAACAACAGAGCAATTTAAATGAAAAAATATCTCCAATACATTTATGAAGAATGATGTGTGTGTGCTTGCTAACTTGCTTCAGTTATGTCCTACTCTTTGCAAGCCTATGGACTGTAACCCATCAGGCTCCTCTGATTCTCCAGGCAAGAATACTGGAGTGGGTTGCCATGTCCATCTCCAGAGGATCTTCCCCACCCAGGAATCAAACCCACATGTCCTATATCTCCTGAATTTGACAGTGGGCCCTTTAGTACTAGCACCACCTGGGAAACCTAAAGAATATTGACATCAGTTCAGTTTAGTTCAGTCGCTCAGTCATGTCTGACTCTTTGCGACCCCATGAATCACAGCACGCCAGGCCTCCCTGTCCATTACCAACTCCCGGAGTCCACCCAAATCCATGTCCACTGAGCGAGTGATGCCATCCAGCCATCTCATCCTCCGTCATCCCCTTGTCCTCCTGCCCTCAATCTTTCCCAGCATCAGGGTCTTTTCAAATGAGTCAGCTCTTCACATCAGGGAGCCAAAGTACTAGACTTTCAGCTTCAAAATCAGACCTTCCAATGAAAATCAGGACCGATTTCCTTTAGGGTGGACTGGTTGGATCTCTTTGCAGTCCAAGGGACTCTCAAGAGCCTTCTCCAACACCACATTTCATATAGTCCAACTCTCACATCCATACACGACTACTGGAAAAACCATAGCCTTGACTAGATGGACCTTTGTTGGCAAAGTAATGTCTCTGCTTTTTAATATGCTGTCTATTTTGGTCATAACTTTCCTTCCAAGGAGTAAGCATCTTTTAATTTCATGTTCGTATATCAACAAAGAATGTTGATATAATACTATTTATATAACTTACTTTTATCTTGTTATTTTATTGAGATATCAGTGATACACCTAAAACTAATAAAATGTTATGTGTAAGTTATAAAAAATTTAATATAAAAAACTATTATATAATTCTGCATAACATATGGCTTATAGTAATGTAAAAATGTATTTGCAATAGTAATATATATTACCCCCAAAATCCTCTGGTTAGACGTCTCTGATGTTAGTTAAGAGTAAAAACTTTTTCTATGATATATATATATATACACACATTATTACACACACACACACACACACACACACACACACACATATATACATACACACATTATTCTGAATAAAATGTGACAGTTATTAAGCATTTTAAATATGGATAGTAGAGTCACAGATCTTTTAAAATATTATTCTCTAGTAATATTTCGTTTGAAATATTGCATAGTAAAAGCATAAAGTGATCCCATGAACTGTAGCCCTCTAGCCTCCTCTCATGGAATTCCCCAGGCAAGAATACTGGAATGGGTAGTCATTCCCTTCTCCAGGCATTCTTTCAGATACAGGGATTGAACCCAGGTCTCCTGTATTGCAGGCAGATTCTTTATCATCTGAGCCACAGGGAAGCCCAAGTATACAAATAGCATAATTTTAATTATAAGATAAAGTAACTTAAGGAAGTAATGATATAATTATATTCATAAATTTTAATTATATTCATAATTACGTATTCATAATTATAGATTAAATTATAGAGTTTTAGAGATGGAAGGAGACTCATAGGTTATTTAGCCTAGTTTGAAATTTTTAGATATTGGAACTAAATCCCAGAAAGTTACATGGACATAGCCAAAGTCCAGTGGTCTATCTGCTGCTGCTGCTGCTGCTAAGTCACTTCAGTCATGTCCAACTCTGCTACCCCATAGATGGCAGCCCACCAGGCTCCGCTGTCCCTGGGTTTCTCCAGGCAAGAACACTGAAGTAAGTTGCCATTTCCTTCTCCAATGCATGAAAGTGAAAATGAAAGTGAAGTCACTCAGTTGTGTCCAACTCTTAGTGACCCCATGGACTGAAGCCTAATAGGCTCCTCCGTCCATGGGATTTTCCAGGCAAGAGTACTGGAGTGGGGTGCCATTGCCTTCTCTGAGTGGTCTACCCACACAAAGTCTTTTGATAATATTACTGATGGTTTCTCTGCTCAATGATTTTTGTCTTAGGAGGTCATAAACAGGTAAGAGAGTTTGGTTTTGATTCCACCCCACCAGTGAATAAGATTTAATATAATTATTTCATAACCCATCATCATTTAATTCTGGTTTTTATTTCTTGCTCTTACTCTCCCTCAATCAACAAAATATAATAATGCATGAAATTAAACTTCACCTTCCACCAATATTGTGAATGTAAATATAATTAGTCATAGGTATGTGGCAATTATTTCAGGAAGGCAAGTTTGATTTTTGTGGAAAGTGAACTAGGAGAAAAGGAGATTTTCTTTTGATTCTTAAAGTTTTCACAAGCTATTTGTGGTATTCAGTCACATCTGTTCTTTCTATAAATTTTCCATAATGTTTCTTCTTTTGTCATGAAATTTGTCAAAAATATACTTTGAATAGCATGTTGGGGAACTTTTAAATCCTTTTCCAAAGCAAAAAATACAAAAATGATTTGTAGCAGAGATAGAATTATAACCTCCAATTTTTAAGCTTTAGTTCATTTTAGCACCAAATGTCACCCTAAAGCAGTCATTGATATGTTTATTTCTCTCATTTCATAATTATAGTCTTACAGTAATATAGTAAGCACTGTTGAAATAAGGACATCAAATGATGAACTGGAAAATAAAAGATTCAGACTTATTCAATATTACTATGACTTTTTCAATTATACAGTTCCTTGTAAATGAGTCAGTTATAGTCATTTACTAAGAGGTCTTGATACTTCTGTATCTTTGAAAAACTGAACTCAAAGAAGACGTTGGCACTTACTAAGAAGTTGCCGTTCAACTTTTCTCAGCCACACTTCATTGAGATTTTCTTGTGTATATCATACAGCACAGAGATAAACACTTCAAAATGAGGGCGTGAGAATCTGGACCAACATGGACTGGGGATAGGATTTTGTCTGAGATGTTCACAAACTAAGAGGAAAAAATAAATCCATGGATTGTTAGGTAAGTCCTAAACTATAATTATTTCTAAGAATTGTAAGAAACGAATTCTTACCTGAAGAAATGTTGACCAAATCTGCTTCCCATGAACTTTAGCAAAAAAAAAAAATTCTGTTCCTAAGATAACAAAACAAGCTATATGTAAGGGAAGAAAAGCAATAGATAAACATATGCATAGCTTATTCACTGCTAAGCACTTAACACATTTTGGTTTAATTCTCAGAACAATCTGGTAAGGTAAATATTATTCCCATTTTACAGATGAATAACTTTGACTCAGACAGTTTCATTTTTTTTGTAAGTATCATTTCAGTATCCTATCTAAAGGTAAGAGTAAATAAGGGACAGAACCCCAAATTAATACTGAGATATATAACTAAATCTTAAGTACTTCTTTCTTCATGTCACATTTCCTTCTTGCAAAGTAATGTGGCTTTGTTATGAATATCTGTAAATGTTACACTCAATAACTGTGGTCAGATATTGAAAGTGTTAACTCATGTGGAGTTAAAAATTTTTTTTAAGAGATAAAATTTCTTTTTGTGTGTATACTGCTTGCATTTGTAATATTTCTAAAATTTCCCCCAGATTTAGAACGTGTTGGTATGGTAAGCCGCAATGGAAAATTGGTAAATAAAGTTTTTATTAGGCTTCTGTCAAGTTCCCTGGAGGGAAAAAATATCCTCTGTGATACTACTACTCTACCCCATCATAAGACAATTCTGTCTTCCTACTGGGCATTTTTTGGACAGATTTTATAGTAGCCATTAGTTCAGCTATTGAGATTCAAAAAACAGGTTTTAATCCAAGTTTCATAATAAATTCTGTAATAAAGAAACTCATTTTTGTATCTATTATGCAATAAATTAGCTATTTCCAGAAATTAAGTTCAACTTCAAAATTAAACCATCCATTTACTTAAAAATTAGTATATTTAAATATGCTACAAAAACAAATTTGATGTAATCAAACAATACATTTTTTTAGAATGTCTGAATCTCAGTGTACTTGAAACTCCTAATAGACTTTTTCTTGACTAAATTTTATTATTTTGACAATTATCTGTATTTCTCTTTTATATCTGGTCCTTCCTGCATTGACTATGGCTTAAGGCTCAGTAAATCTTCATGGATATCTACTTATTTTATTTGTATGGTGAAGAAGCCATGGCTATATTAAAAATACACTAGAACAAGAAAGAGATCTCTTTGCAACTTCACTAAACTGGGGAAATACATTGGAAACTAAGCTTTTTTAAAGCAAGGGCTTTGTCTCATCCCATAGCATGTAAAATAGTCCTTGGTACAAAGTAAGGGGTTAGTAGCTGGTTCAGATTATGCAGTTCTGAAAAGTCTGTAAATTATGCATCATGGAGATCTCTATGCTCCTGGTTTAATAGATTCTACTGTATCTAATCTTGTAGAAGTAATATTTTTCTTTGGAACATTCTCTGGTTGATGGATTTCAACAACTTTCTACCCCAACTCCAATGAAAATAAGTTATACATGAATAACATTATCAAATTATTTTTTTAGTTTCCATTACCTGGCAGCATTCAAAGCAATATGTGGAAACATAAAAAGAAAAGAGAGTGTTTAAGTTAACGACATTTTAAGCCATGTAGCATTTTTAAGACACAAATTTTTAAAAATCTACATATATATTTATAGACATACATATATTATATATATGTATATGTGCATGTATTTAATAATACATCCAGTAAACTTATGATTTTTTATTTTTTGTATTTTTTTCTTTTAATGCACTATTTTTCAGAGAAAAACCCAAAATTTAACAATGAAAAACATCTAAGCAAAATTACAAGATATATTATGTTTCAGGCTGTTTTCTATATCTTCTCCTACATAATTTGCAGGAGATTGTCAACTGAGTTGTTGATATACAATTAGCAGATTTTCTGTAGTATTTGCATTTTTATCTGTTTCAAGCATCTCCGTTTTTCTTAAGTCTCTCTCTCTTTTCACATGGGTAAATAACATAAATAGGTATATAATTATCACAACTCCCACAGATATGTTCATTCACTTCTCTGGGTAAATAAGGAAAGCACTTATATTTGTTGTACATGTATTTCATATATACTTAAACTGCATAAAATTGTACTTTTCCTAAGTTAAAATGGTCAAATATTGACTAGTTCATGGCCTCAACTAATATAACACAAATTTCTTTACACTGTATTCTATGATATTAAAATATTTCTCTTTTTATGGTTAATGAAACTATATTCAGTATATGCAGAACTGTTCAGAATTCTAAGCTGATTAGTGTTCTGTTTTCTGGTTTGGTTAACTCAGTTACGATACTATACAACTGAGTATTTAATTTCTCAAAAATATATGTGCAAAAGTAGGTTATTAATACAAAGATGCATGAATAAAGAGTTATGGGTTTTTCCTTGTTCATCTAAGGTTTGTTTTTCTTATAACAACCTCTTCCTCTATCACTTTCCTTAATATCCCAAAATGTACACACTCACTTCTCTCTATCTAATGCAAAATCTCAGGTCTCTACCCATTCTGTTTTTAAAAATTAATTAATTTATTTGTTGGTTGCTCTAGGTCTTCACTGCTGCGCAGGCGTTCTCTAGGTGCAGATATCAGAGTCTCAGTGGGCGGGCTTCTCACTGGCGTGTTTGTCCTGTTTCTGAGCACAGGCTCTAGGCGAGCAGGTTTCCGTAGGCTCCAGGGCCTGCGGCTTCGGTGGCTGTGGCTCCCTGGCTCTAGGGCGAAGGCTCAGTAGTGGCCTGAGGGCTTAGCTGCTCCTGGGCACCGGGCATCTTCCTGGATGGGGATGGAACCCATGTCGCCTGCATTGGCAGGTGGATGTTTATCCACTGTACCATCAGGGGAGTCCTCCACCTTCTCTTTACTGATTGCTAGCTAAGTGATAGTTCAGAAAAAATTTAATGGTCCATAAAATTGCACACTTTTTGAAGAGATTTTTTTGTTTCAAAGCCAAGTTTAAAAATTGGAAGAAATTATCTTTATCAGGATAAATGAAATTCTTAAGACATTTTCATTGTAGCATTCATCTGTCTTTCAGCTCTCAAAATATTTTCTACAAATTATTTGCCTGATTATGTTTATGCAAATATCGCTAAATTTAATGCCAGTCAGTCCTTTGTGATTCATATGCCCATAATTCTCTTTTGCTCTAACAGTCATATTTGTAAATACTTGTAAAATTATTTTGAATTATATACTGAAAGTATTTATTCATTAATGTATTTATTAACTATGTATTACAGTAGATATAGAAACTGCCACAGTGCCAGACACATAATAGATGCTTAGACTTTCTGACTAAATGTCTGAATGATTGAAATAGTCCAGTATAAATAAAAATACAAAAGTGACAGAATTTTGAAATGAGATCATGAGAATGTCAACTTTCTTGAGCAGGTAAAATTCAGAAACTAAAGATACACAAATGGTTAATAATCCTATGAGAAAATGTTAAACCTAACTAACGATTAAAGAATTACAAATTAAAGCAACAAAATGCCATTTTTACTTATCAGATTGGCAAAGTCTAAACCGGTTGATAATGTCTACCGCTGCTAAGGATGTGGTGAAATGTTTATACTTAATATATCTTTGTGCAACATAAATGATAACTTTTAAGAGAAATTTGTCTTTTGTTTAAATTTTCTATTCAGTGACTCAGCAATCAAATGTCTAGATATTTTACCTATAAACCTATTCAGACAAGTGAGAGGTGATGCATGTCACAGTTTATATATTGTAGCATTTCAAAAATTTAAGGAAAAAAGCTAGAAATAATAAAAATTTACCATTTTTCTATTTTTTTAAGACAAACTCACAAATATTCATCCTAAATGGAAACTGATTTCTCTTACACTTATTGAAGTGAGAGGATTTTGGAATGAGAGGGGCATTCTTTATTAAATATCCTGCCTATCTAACTCTATGTTAAATGGGCTATAGCTTTTTGTTACTGTAGGTAATTGCATTATTCTTTTTTGGACTTTTTTCAGATCATAGGAGTTATTGTTTTTCCAGAAATTATGTACAATAGGAAAGCTGTAAGAAGTTTTCCATTCAATTGAAAATATTTTGTGGCAGTCTCTATTTTCAATGTAAATTTCATAGTTAAGATTAATAATCCTAGAAGGAGATGTGGAACTCAATACAACCCCCTCTCTCACTCAGTTAAAAGTTTAAGGAAAACACAAATGAATCATACATTTCTGTATAATCTGTGCTTTTGTCAAAAGGTTGCCATGACTCATTTATGACTTTCCATAGTTTTAAAACCAGTGTTTTTAACCATAGAAGGTTGACTTCATGGTCCTATTATGACAACAGTTGAGTCAATAATTGACTCTTTAGCTCATGCATGAATGTTTTTGTAGAAATAACCCAAGTGCAACTGTCCTTTGCTATAACTCCACAATGCAGAATCTGAAACAGAGAGACTATAAAACAGAGCGCTCTTATATGTCCTATGTTGACTGCTTTGTACTGTGTGGGTGACACAGATACCAACTCATCTGATTTTTTAAAACTTTTTATTTTGTATTGGAATGTAGCCAATTAACAATGTTGTGATGGTTTCATGTGCACAGTAAAGGGACTCGGCCACACATACACATGTATCCATTCTTCCCCAAACTCCCCTCCCATCCAGGCTGCCACATAACACTGAGCAGAGTCCCCTGTGCCATACAGTAGGTCCTTGTTGGTGATCCATTTTAAATATGGCAGTGTGTATTTCACCTCATTTGATTTTCACAGCTCCCTATGGGATCAACTACAGCTCAAGGGTCAAATAGCTGCCAATAATACAAAGGACTAGAGTTTGAACCCAAATCCATATGATTTAAAATATTGCTTACATGACCAAACTATCATGTAATTCTCACTTAATTCGCTTCAATATCTGTTTGTCTTTTAGCCAGTTCCACAGTTTTCAGAATCAGATCTTTGGGACAGTATTTTGTAAAATAAATGCTTTGCTACTCAGTTTTAAGGAGTAAGCTCTGGTATTAGAAAAACAGTATCTATGGATGATTCTAAAGTACCATTTTAACCAATGGTCTTATGATTGTCCTATTTAAGATAGAAGGAAACAGAGATAAAGTCAGTCCTCTGGATTTTCAGCACTCTTTGGGTATTCTTTTTAAACCATTCTTCTTTAGAAGGACTGCTTTAAATGAATTGACTTTTACTTGACCAGGAAGAAAGGTAAACTGACTTCAACAGTTCCAAATATATCAGGAGCTTAATTCCTTCAGAAAAATATTATTTGTCTCATCTTTTCTTTGAGGTCCCTTTTGGGCTAGATACTTTAGCTCCCAAGACTGAACACACACATAGAAAAAATAACATTTAAAACAAAGGGACATTACAGAAATTAAGACATAGTACAACTGTTTCCACTAGCGTATGCTGTTATGTCTCTTTAAAAGCAGTAATAGGGTCATAAATATGGCTAACAATGAGGATAAAATCCCATCTCTTAACCTAGATCACATTTCTTGTATCAGAGCACTTATTTAAAAATCATGTTATTGTTTTCTTAAAATTATTTAACCCAGAAGTTCTGATTCAAGAAAAACATGTCCCTAACATAAACAATGATATATTGTGACTATACAGGAATAAACCTTAAACTCTTGTGTGTGCCAGGAATTACTGCTCTGTCATCTTAAAGTTTTTTAGGTCCCCTGTTTTGTTGTCTGTATTTCAGACAGACTGTATTTGAGAAAGTGAGGAAGTAGGGTGTGGTTATGTACACAGTTCCTACGGTTAATAAACTAAAGTAGGCTCCTGATACCTTTGTTAATCCAAACATCTAGGTTCTAGAGTTCTTGGTTGGAAAGAAAAAAGTAAATAATTTTAGCATAAAAAATTAAAATTAATCACAGCTGTATGGTTTGAGCAGCCTGAGTTCTTAAAAGACATGCTCACAGTGAGATGCTTAATTAAACCCAACTTTTTGGATCTCAAATACTGTGAACTGGAATTTCAAGGCTTTTATTCAATGCTTTTAATGTCACTTAGGGTCCAAAATGATCATACTGAGATTTCTCTCACTGATTCACCTTCAATGATGAGCAAATAAGTAAATTATTATCTAATAAATTATTATTAGATCATCCAGACATTTCTATTTTCCACTTCTTGTCACATCTTTTTTAAAAGTTGTCCACAGATGTAAATTTTCACAAATAAAAAGGCAATGTAGTAAAGGCAGGTGTCACATACTGCAGTCTTAAGCTCTTTCTGAGAGGCATTTTGTTGAATTACTAAATTAGTAAACTTAAAAATTAAGTTCTCTCACAAGGCTCCAGGAAGGAGCTAGTAAATCACGTGGAGCCACCCCTAAAACAGCCATCATTAAGTAATTTCCTAAAGTTAGGAAAAGATAAAGTGCTCATATCAAAGATCCTTAAGAAACCCCATTCAAATTATGATCAATTTAAATCAAATAGGAAGTGCTTGAAATTGAAGTTTGCCTTTTTTTTTTTCCTCAAACAGAGCAAATGATTTTAATTAAAGAAGAAAGAGAAAAACCTATGCCTCTCATACTTACCAGATCCTTCGTTAATTTATGGATGCTTCTTCCTATCTCTTAAATTCAGGTATTTCTCAGGGATAGGTCTGTGTATGCACTCCTTTGAAGGCTCCATCTTCTATGTTCTTACCCAATTAGCATCTCTGAATACAGCCCTCCAGTTCATTATGGCCTTTCTTGGGGTCCACATGTTAAATATTTGCTGGATATGGATCAATCTGAGCTCATGACCTGCTCTCCAAATTTCTGCCATTAATTTTACTTGTTAAAAATACTTACAATAAGTATTACTCATGAAGCAGCTATGTTGTAAGCCCTTTCCATGCATTTGCTTATTTGATTTTCACTACAAACAGTAAAGGATACACTATTATGGTTCTTGATATACAGAAATGGAAACAGAAACTCAAGGAAGGTTAAGGTTAAGCTGCTGCAAACTGACCCAGCTAATGAGAGGTGGTGCTGGGACTTCAACCCAGGTGGTTCTTCCTCGAAAGCCTGTGGACCTGACCACTAGGCAGCTGGAAATCACCCTTCTCACCCTGATTTGAAACCTTAGGCATATTTTGATGTCTCCTTTTATCCATCTAATTATCTTGCTAGTCTAGAGGTAAACTAAAGATACAAATTTTGAGCCCCATAAGAATACTACTCTGTACATTATATATATGATGTCTTATACACACACACACACATATGTATATAAACATCCATATCACATTGTATAGTACTGAGAAATAGGTGAATATCAAATGTGTTTGTTGAATAAATAAGGATTATTTTAATTCTATTTCAAAATTTATTTCCTACATATTTCCTCTTTTGTACATTCTCTGAGTCTTCCATAGTTCAGTTAGAACTTTCAATCCCTTGACCTTGATTTTTCCCAGTCTTCAACATTCTTCTAGTTTCACACACCCACAACCCCTAGCTCTAGTTGGTCACAAGACAGAGCTTCTTGAGCAAACTTTCAAAATGCAAAGTTCTGCAGCCTTGCCAAAACCCCGCTTCTTGTGGAATAAAAACCTTTAGCTTAACATTTTGACCTCAAAGGATGACATGATTCCATTTTCTTATGTCCCTGCCAAGTATGTTTTGCACGGTTGTGTCAGACTCTTTGCGACCGCATGGACCGTAGCCCACCAGTCTCCTCTCGTCCATGGGATTTTCCAGGAAGAATACTGGAGCAGCCACAACTCCAGATTCTTTACCACTGCACCGCCCACCTGTCTCAGGCAAACTAGGGCATAAAACTGTGGCTTTCACATACAGGATCCGTTCCTGTGCTTTGCCTCACTCCTGTGAATGCGAGCATGCCTTCTTGGAACCATCTGAGCTCAGCTTTTCCAAAAGGTACCTGATTTATCCAATGGGGAAGAATGAATGTACAGGAACACCTCTCCCAAATGTTAATCAGGTTACCCTTAGTGATTTTAGTATGCTGTAAATTTTGAATGTATATCAAATAATTTATATATATTTCAGTTCAATCACTCAGTCGTGTCCGACTCTTTGCGCCAGGCCTCCCTGTCCATGACCAACTCCTGGAGTTTACTCAAACTCATGTCCATTGAATTGGTGATGCCATCCAGTTCTTAATAGATTAAGCCTTTTGGGATCTTGATTAGTTTCTGTCTCATCTTCACATATCCATGAAGTTTTGATGATATTAGTTACAATAAGCATTGCTTGAATGAATAAATGAATGAGTGAATGCATGGTTGGAGGGAGGGAAGGATGGGATTGAACGGATGAATTTTCAGTAGAAGAGAGCATGAGGATGGACCTAAATATCTATCACATTCTTGACTCCCAAGAAAAAAAAAAACCACTTATAAAACAAAGAGTAGCAGCATTTCTTATTCACTCAACAGTTAATGGACCCTACTACATGATGGGAACTATGCCAAGTATTTTGTTATCATGCCTGTGCTCATTTGTAAATATATCTTACCTAGCAGAACATTTTTGCATATTTCAGGCACAAAAGAGTAATAAACTGTAGGCTAGGTAAGCTGCCACTTAACGGCTCTATCAAAACCAATATATTTAACTCTCAATGTTAAAAATGCAAGCAAACCTTTAACTTCCAAGATCAATTACACTTGTAGGAAGAGGCTTGCTGGGAACAGCATTCTGTCTTGTCAAGGACTCCTTATCATCAAAGAAGAATAAACACTCTAATTATTTTTTTTTACTTTTTTTTTGTTTTCTAATTGGATCATTCATTACTCTCTTGAATTCAAATCAACATCAGATTTATAGTTGGAGGCTACTGAAATATTGATTTGGTTATAGAAATGTCAAGCTTGGCAGGTAAGCTGTCTTTCTGCCAGAGAAAGCTTTTGCTTTAGTAAACTTGTTTTAAAAGGCAGATGGAATGTAATCAGCAAGTAATTTGCATTTGTATCAGGCATGGAGAGAAGTTTTTAAAATTTAAAGATTCTCCTTAGTATTCCTCTGATGCCAGATTCCTGGAATTAAGGTAACAAACCTGAACCACAGTATATAAATCCTGGTTATTATAAGGTCTGATGTTGATCTTTTTCTGCAGACCCATGCTACACTTAAAGTGAGTTATAGGAACCACTGAACCTTGCAGGGAGTCATTATTAGGACAGACAGTATGTCACTCTAGTTATATACAAATTCTACCTGGTTCTATAATTTCTGGCCTGATAACCCTAACTTATATGCAGAGCACATCATGAGAAATGCTGGGCTAGAGGAAGCACAAGCTGGAATTCAGATTGCCAGGAGAAATATCAATAAGCTCAGATATGCAGATGACACCACCCTTAAGCAGAAAGTGAAGAAGAACTAAAGAGCCTCTTTATGAAAATGAAAATGAAAGAGCAGAATAAAAAAGTTGGCTTAAAGCTCAACATTTAGAAAACTAAGATCATGGCATCCAATCCCATCACTTCATGGCAGATAGATGGGGAAACAGTGGCTGACTTTATTTTTCTGGGTTCCAAAATCGCTGCAGATGGTGATCACAGCCATGAAATTAAAAGATGCTTACTCTTTGGAAGGAAAGTTATGGCCAACCTAGACAGTATATTAAAAAGCAGAGACATTACTTTGTCAACAAAGGTCCGTTTAGTCAAGGCTATGTTTTTTCCAGTGGTCATGTATGAATGTGAGAGTTGGACTCTAAAGAAAGCTGAGCACGAAAGAATTGGTGCTTTTGAACTGTGGTATTGGAGAAGACTTTTGAGAGTCCCTTGGACTGCAAGGAGATCCAACCAGTCCATCCTAAAGGAGATCAGTCTTGGGTGTCATTGGAAAAACTAATGTTGAAGCTGAAACTGCAATATTTTGGCCACCTGATGCAAAGAATTGACTCATTGGAAAAGACCCTGATGCTGGGAAACATGGAGGGCAGAAGGAGAAGGGGACGACAGAAGATGAGATGGCTAGATGGCATCACCGACTCGATGGACATGGGTTTGGGTGGACTTCAGGAGTAGATGATGGACAGGGAGGCCTGGCATGCTGCAATTCATAGAGTCACAAAGAGTCAGACATGACTGAGCGACTGAACTGAGCTGAAACGTAAAACATCAAATCATCTTTCCATAGATCTTCATTTAATAGTCTCTAATTTAAGAAGCACAGCTCTTTCCTGCTTGTCTTTCACTGTTGTAGTGAGAGGAATGAATATATTTTTTTATAAGCATCCTCCATCCTCTGCACTTTTTAAAATACACATTTTTTCCTTGAGAAGACATTATGCAATTCTAGTATAGATATGTTTCTCTATAGAAAAAAAATAGTCATTTACTGTCTTTCTGATGAGCTAATCAGGGAAAAAAATGAGGAGGCACTTAAAAAGAAATGAGGAAAAGAAGGAACAGACAATGATATAAAAAAAAAGAATGCTGAATATCTATATGTTGAAGAATATTTTGGTGTGTTGGAAATCATTAGCTACTCTGTCACTTTGGGTAGATCTTATTATATGAAGACCTCTTTCTACCCTCTCAAGATACACATTGAGTACATTTCTAATTGACAGTTAATTCTCCCTCACCCCAGGTGAACTAAAATGAACCTCTACTTGTCCAAAATACATATGTGAGGAACAGACAGAAGACTCTAGGAAATTAATTGCCTCCCAACCCTTGTGGCTCAGTTAGTAAAGAATCTGCCTGCAATGCTGGAGACCTGGATTCCATCCCTGGGTTAGAATGATCCCCTGGAGAAGGCAAAGGCTACCCACTCCAGTATGCTGGCCTGGAGAATTCCGTGGACTGTATAGTCCATGGGGTCGCAAAGAGTCAGACACGACTGAGAGACTTTCAGACTCACTACACTCAGCGCTTCCTTAGTTTTACTTCTTCCTCACATGGTCAGGAGGGAAAGTGTCCTAAATCTCCTTGAGTTGGTGAGACTAAGTCCTTGTCTATTGTCAGAATGGAGAAGGTAATGAGTTCCAGAATGGGATATTGCAAACTTTGTCCAGTCTCAGTGGAGAGAGTCATAAACCAATAGCGATAGTAGCTGTTGCTTTCCTCCTCTGCCATAACTAGGGTTTGCAAAGAAGTGTTTTAAACCGAGGTAGTATGCCAACATTTTTTTTTAATGCTGGGAGCTGAGCACCTTAGCAAACTCCTCCAAACAAGCCCTACAAACTCTCACCCTTACACACCCCAATATGATGATTCAAAAATGAAACCTTTCAATCTCAGCCCACTGATCAGCTAAGATATTTTAATGTTTTAGCTGTGAGTAAAAATAATTGCTTTCTCAAAGAGAATACCTGCAGTCTCCAGTGGCCTCTAGAATTAAGACTGGAAAAAAATCAGCCCTGGGCTTCTGTTTCTGCCCACAGTTTTCAGAATAAGAATGATGTCTTCGTACTTAACGAAACAACCCTTCATGGCTGGTCAAGAGGACTTGGGAGGTCGACTATCCAGGCCCCTGGCAGTGCAGTGTAAGTACCTTGCTAGCAGATATTTTACATGCTAGCAGATATTTTCTCCATGGGAGATTAGAGCTTTGGAAATTTTAATTTTTAATCTGCTATCCAATCCAAAATAGTATTTTCACAAAACTAAAATGGTAATTAAGTTGCCTTTTCCCCTTCTTTTGTGGGATTCTTCCAAAAACCTGAAAGGTGTTCATTAGGAGAAATTATACATTAGCAAACTCAATATAAGCACGCAGTTCATTCTGAGAATATGCATTCAGCTGTAGGGCCTTGGTACATATATGTGATGTTGCTCTTGTAGAAATATTCATATAAGGAAAATGGGTTTGTGGTTTCGAGACCCTAATTGAGTTGTCTGAGAAACCAGGCATACCAATGAAGCATTTCCTGTATCCTACGCATCAAATTTACAGATTAGATGAGCTGTAATTCTAAATGTACAGCCTTAGCTTGTTTAATTCCTTATTCATAGAAGTGGTGGAAAAGATGGGTATCGTTTGGATCTACTACTGCAGATTATTGTAGAAGTTGGTTTCTTCTTATTATATTTGGTTTTGTTTAGATTTTCAGACACAAGAAAAATTGCTATGAGAATCCTACATACTGTATAGATGAAGCTCTTTGTGCTTTATACAATGTGATGAAGGTACAAAAAGCTAACTGATATCCATAAGTGGACTGGGCGGGTTGTCGCTCCAATAAGGTTTTAGGTTTGGTGAGTCTGCTCTTTAGGTGGATGGGAGCATGGCTCTGTCCTCATCTCTAAGCGGCTGACACTACAGGGCTGCCCTCCTCCTGCACACAGTTTTAGGCTGGATTCTCTCAGGTCACCCTGCTTGCTGCCTCTATTGCTTTCCTGTTTGCTTGCATCTTTGGCATTCTGGCCATTTTCCATCTTGAAAAATCCAAATCTTCAGTTTAACAAATTCACATGGCCACTCTCTGTGACACCAAGCTGCAGGTTTCCTAAAATAGACAATAACTGCTTTGTTGTGATGCCTCATTATTTTCAATTTTTTAAAATCTTTTGAAGTAGAAGTATTTGATGAGTCAACCATGTTTTTTAAAGACTTTAAATGGAATGGTGGGTTAGAATCAAACTCTTCAATATGCCCTCACTTTAGAAATACTTGATATGATTTATATATAAGGAGACTAGGTTCTGAGAAACAGCCATCATATTATCTATAAACAGCTCCATGTTCCCTGACCATAAAATGGGAGGTTGGAACAAGTGATTTTCATGAGTCTTCTCAGTTCTGTCATTCTTACCACACTTTACCAAAACTCATAATAGTAAAGAGACTGTCAAATTAGACCCATGAATGTAGAAGTCACGGAAATATAGACTCTTTTTGTACCAACCCAAAGTATATGACAGAAGGACAATTTGGATGTATAATTAATTAACGACCCTACAACAAGCATGTCAAATTGATTTGATTCTCATTGTTATATATTCTCATTGATCTCAATTAAGTATGGATCTTTTGTACTTATTGGGTTAAGAAAGCCCCCTTTATTATCACATCTTTACTGTACCTCAATCTGAATTTGTGCACCAGGGGTGAATTTCTGCTCAGGTGGAAATTTAGAGAAGAAAAAAGAAAAAAGTAGATTTATGCATGCAATTTTAAAATGTTGTTGTGATCTATAGTATCTGCAGATAATACTTTAACTTCTAAAAATCATTTTTAAAAAGTGAAAGCCCTTTTGAGTCTCTTAAAATCACTGGCTTAAATGATGACAAACTTCCTTGAAAACACTGAACCCCCAAAACAAAGTCTTTACTTTGCTCTGTTAATCAGTTAGTCTGGCATAAAACCATTTAACAATATCTTTCTTACTACAGGAATGGTTAAGATGCATCTCAGAGGCTGTCTCTTAGAATCAAGTAAGTTCAGTTAAGTCAAGCACCACATATTAACATTCCACTATAGTAGAGCATTTTTTTTTTATCATACCCCCATTTTCCTCTCTTCTCTGTTCTTGAGCAAAATGGAGTGTCCTCAATTCTTATTACTAAACTGTTAAAATGTGTCATATTTACCTAAATTCCTCTATGGCCTATTCATTACTATAATTAACATATTTTTATCAAACAAACCCCCCACAAGTAACCATGTTGCCCAATATATATTCAAGCCTTTAAAACAGTCTGCACAATTCTAAGAGTAACAAGTTCAGTTTTTAGAAGCATCAGTTTAAACTGTTAGGGTCATATAAGTTGCTATAGCTACAGACTGACTTAAAGTTTTAAAAATGGCTTGCTATTTTAAGATAATATCAGCTCCGTTTTATTTACACTACAGTACCCAGGAAAGGAAGAGCAGAAGCTTCCAAAGGAATTGGGATTATTTTCTGTAAGTGACTAAGGGACTTCAGGCAGTGTGATGATTGCATAGAATAAATTGATACTTCTGATAAAATTAATAAATGAACATTTTTTGGAATGAAAATGTTTCTATGAAAACAACTGTATGCTGTCTTAAGGATAATTTTTAAAAATTCAGACCTTCAATTATACAGAAAAATACCCCTTGTATCTGTAAGATAGTCAGTTGTGTATAAATTTAGGCTCAATCTTTGCATGCCCCATGATTTTTCTTAATTAAAACCACAGCTGAGTGATTCATTTAGAGAAGTTAAAAGCAGCGCTTGAGGGTCAGCAGGATGACTTAGTGGAAACTGTCAACTGTTGTTCCTTGGTATGTTCAAAGTTTGGAGGAGACCGTTTCCTGGTTGAGTTCTGCCCACAGATCTCCCATAGAAATTCAGAAGAACTAATGAGTCCTATTAGTGTATCAACAAGAGCCTGTGTCCCCAGAGAGTGATTTAGTTTGGATTTTGACTTCTACATCTTCCTCTGCAAAATACTTGACTTCTTGGCCAAACTTACATCACCTCATTTTTGTTCTGGGAACAAATCTCAAAAACAGATTCGTCTTCAGCTGATAGCAGGAAAGAATGGAAAAATTGTTGCAGTAGAGAGGAAGCAGTTCAAATAAGTGCTAAGATAGTCTTTAGGGCTGTGACTAACAATAGTTTCACTTGCATAAAAGAACTAAGCCCAAATCTGTAACCTTAAGTAGGAAGAATAGTCTTCTTTAAGCAATCAGCAATTCAGTTTAAGAATTCATATAAATTGAAGATGAGGAAAAAAATAAACTTTTCAAAGGTATTTGTTAAGCATAAATTGTCTCTGGCTAAACAAAAACCTTGAATATTCAGTTAAAAAATTCTTTATGTAACCTATGCAGACTGAGCTGGGTGTGGAGGCAATACTGTTGATGTCATTGTTGTCACTAGTCCTGTTCAACTCTTCTGACCCCATGGACTGTAGCCTGCCAGGCCCTTCCATCCTTAGGATTTCCCAGGCAAGAACATTGGAGTGGGTTGCCATTTCCTTCTCCAGGGGGTCTTCCCTACCCAGGGATCGAACCTGCATTTCCTGTATTGGCAGGTGAATTCTCTACCACTGAGCTACCAGGGAAGCCAGAGGGGGTAATATACCCTTTCCATAGTTACCTAGTTCTGAAACGAGATCATTTACATGAGGGAATCTCATTTGATGCCCTGTATGGCACTGTTGCATCTGTTAAATGAGAAGAGCTAAGGATGACTGGGATGTCTTCAGTTTTAAAAGAATAGATTTTATCCTTCCAACACAATTAGCTGAAATTGCAATGTGCTCCTTTTTTGAAAAAAGGGTTCCTTAAATACTTCGGCAAGTGGGCGAACATATTGTGTGAACAATCTAGTTTACAAATGATAGCTCCACTTTTTGTGATTTAAAAAAAGAAATACACTGGACAGATTCAGATATATGCAAGGTTGTGTTTTAACAGAGAGGCTAATGACTAATTTAGAGGTTTTTTATCACCAGATAGTAAATTAAAGTATTTGTGGTTAAAAGACAGTGTGTTTAAGTTCTCAAGATGACTTTCATTATCCTGCTGTGTTCTTGGTCACTGACAAGCTTCTCAAACTCTTGTGTGTGTTTTGAGTCTACTCAAAGTTAAGCTCTGTGTAGATATTGGGAGGCAAATAAATCCAGCTATTCTGAATTACACAAAGGATAAGGAATAAGGCACTTTTGGTGTTCTTTCCTCTTTGGATGTTATAAAAATAGCTAAAATTTTTAAATGAATACTTGTTGAACTAAAGAAAGAAATAAAAAAGTTAAATCTCAGGGAGGAAATGAGCTTAAAATAACAATATTATAATAGAAAAAATAACATGAGTGCAAATACATAAAAGAAAATGCTTCAAGTGGAATGCTTGGTTTTTGTTTGTTTAGTTGCTAAGTCATGTCCAAGTCTTTGCAACCCCATGGTCTGGAGCCCACCAGGCTCCTCTGTCCATGGGATTTCCCAGACAAGAATATTGGAGTGGATTGCCATTTCCTCCTCCAGAGGATCTTCCCAACTCAAGGATTAAACCTTCATCACTGCATTGGCGGGTGGATTCTTTACCACTGAGTCATCAGGCAAGCCCTCAAATGGGATACGATTTAGTAATTTTGATTACAATATGAATTAGTGTCTTTTTTCTAATAGAGTGTGTCAAGTTTGTAAGGTTTGTTATATCTGTTCTTGGTGATTAACATGTATTTTTAAGTAGAATGAGATAAGATTTATCTACAGCATTTGCTTGACCCTATGTAAGTCCTTCATTGGAAGGACTGATGTTGAAGCTGAAACTCCAATACTTTGGCCACCTCATGTGAAGAGCTGACTCATTTGAAAAGACCCTAATGCTGGGAAAGATTGAGGGCAGGAGGAGAAGGGGACGACAGAGGATGAGATGGCTTGATGGCATCACCGACTCAATGGACATGGTTTTGGGTGGACTCCGGGAGTTGGTGATAGACAGGGAGGCCTGGCCTGCTGTGATTCATGGGGTCGCAAAGAGTCAGACACAACTGAGCGACTGAACTGAACTGATATAAGTTCCTTAGCCTGATTTGTTTCTGAGACTAAAAACCTCTCTTCTAAGGCCAAACCTCAAGAGGTCCTGCTTTAATGTGAAAAGATTAATAGAGACACACATAACTCAAAAAATCAACCAAGATGCGTTAGAATATTAACAGTAGAATGCTGAAGGAAGTGTAAGAAACAGTGTAAACTGAGAAAGCAAATATTGAAAAAATATGACATTAAAACTGACTTCTCATAAATTTGTTACAAACCTCTAGTAAATTCTTAGAGTGTTCCTATTTTAAAGAAGCAGTACCTGTTCCCATGTAGGCACCACTCTAAAGAATTCCAGAAAAGATAATGTTCTAGAAACTAAATAATGTATCAAAGCTGATACTGATATTCTTACCATTATTGGAATTATTTTTATGTGATTGATAATTTATTTATTATAAAAAATATTCCTATTGGGATAATTATTAAGAACAAGAGAGAAAATCGTAAAGCTGACTATAATATTAATTTATTGGACCAACCTAAGTTGTTGACTGGGAGAAATATCAATAACCTCAGATATGCAGATGATACCACTCTAATAGCAGAAAGTGATGAGGAACTAAAGTGCCTTTGATAAAGGTGAAAGAGAAGAGTGAAAAAGCTGGCTTAAAACTCAAAATTAAAAAAATGAAGATCCTGACATGTGGTCCCATCACTTTATGACAAATAGATGGGGAAAAAAATGGAAACAGTGACATACTGTATTTTGGGGGGCTCCAAAATCACTATGGACCATGATGGCAGCCATGAAATTAAAAGACACTTGTTCCTTGGAAGAAAAAGCTATGAAATCCTAGACAGTGTATTAAAAAGCAGAGACATAACTTGGCTGACAAAGGTCTGCATAATCGAAGCTATGTTTTTTCCAGTAGTCATGTACGGATGTGAGAGTTGGACCCATAAAGAAGACTAGATGCTGAAGAATTGATGCTTTCAAACTGTAGTGCTATAGAAGACTCTTGAGAGTCCCTTGGACTGCAAAGAGATCAAACCAATCAATCGTAAAGGAACTCAATCGTGATATTCATTGGAACGACTGATGCTAAAGTTGAAGCTCCAATACTTTGGCCAGCCAATGCAAAGGGTCAATTCATTGGAAAAGATCCCGACTCTGGAAAAGATTGAAGGCAGGAGAAGGGAATGACAGAGGATGAGATGGTTGGATAGCATCACTGACTCAACAGACATCAGCTTGAGCAAACTCTGGGAGATAGTGAAGGACAGGGAAGCCTGGTGTGCACAGTTCAAGGGCACACAGTCACAGCTAATTGACTGAACATAAAAACATAAAAGTTGTTGACTGCTTAATCCTTTTAAAATACTGACTAAGGAAGCTGTGGTACATATACACAATGGAATATTACTCAGTCATTAAAAAGAATACATTTGAATCAGTTCAGATGAGGTAGATGAAACTGGAGCCTATTATACAGAGTGAAGTAAGCCAGAAGGAAAAGCACCAATACAGTATACTAATACATATGGAATTTAGAAAGACGGTAATGATGACCCTGTATGAGAGACAGCAAATGACACGCAGATGTATAGAACAGTCTTTTGGACTCTATGGGAGAAGGCGAGGGTGGGATGTTATGGGAGAATGGCATTGAAACATGTGAATTATCATATGTGAAATGAATTGCCAGACCAGGTTTGATGCACGATATAGGGTGCTTGGAGCTGGTGGACCAGGATGACCCAGAGGGATGGAATGAGGAGTTCTGAAAGAGGAACACATGCATACCCATGGTGGATTCATGTCAATGTATGGCAAAACTACCAGATAATGTAAAGAAAAAAGTCTTTCTTGAATCTGTTACAATTAAAAAAAAAAAAGAAATAAAAAAATAAATAAATAAAATACTGACTGTGAAAAGTTTTAAATTTAGTGAACCTTCTAAGACTGTGAACAGTTTTAAATTTAATGAGCCTTCTAAATTTTATTTGCAAATTGCCCAGTTCCTGCATTTTTGGAAATGTGACATTGTCACTGAGATTTTAGGCTACTGTATGTATATAAGCATCAAACAATTTCTATGTAAGTTAAAACTAGAACTCTTAGTAAGATCATTATTTTTGTTTTCATTTGCAGAATATGAATTATGTAGGATTTTATACAGTATCCTGTTGCCAAGAAAGTAAAATCCTTAATACACATGAGATATATTTCTTTTTTTTTTAATTAGAGTATAGTTGATTTACAATGTTGTAAGTTTTGGGTGTGCAGCAAAATGAATCAGTCACATATTATAGTCATATATATATATAACTCTTTTTAGATTCTTTTTCCATATAGGCCATTACAGAGTACTGATTAAAATTACCTGTGCTATACAGAAGTCTTTATTGGTATCTATTTTATATATAGTAGTGTGCATATATGGGTCCCAGTCTCCCAATTTACCCCTTCCTTAGCCCCTGATAACAATGAGTTTGTTTTCTGCATCTGTAAATCTGTTTCTGTTTTGTAGGTAAGTTCATTTGTACCCTTTTTTTTTTTAAGATTGCACATAAAAGTGATAACATATGATATTTGTCTTTAACTTCTGGGTCCATCCATGCTGCTGCAAATGGCATTACTTCTTTCTTTTTTATTCTAGACTAATATTCCATTGTATATATGTACCATATCTTCTTTATCCATTCCTCTGCTGATGGACATTTAGTCAGTCCTATGTTCTGGCTAATATAAATAGTGTTGCAGTGAACACTGGAGTGCATATATATCTTTGAATTATGGTTTTCTTCAGATGTATGCCCATATATATAGAATTGCTGGATCATATGGTAGCTTTTTTTTGGTTTTTTAGGGAACTCCATACTGTTCTCATAGTAGGTATTAACAATTTACATTCCCATCAACAGTGTTGGAGAACTCCCTTTTCTTCACATCCTCTTCAACATTTAGATTTCTTGATAATGGCCATTCTGACCGGTGTACAGTAATACCTCATTGTAGTTTTGATTTGCATTTCTCTAATAATTAGTAATATTTAGCATCTCTTCATGTGCTTTTAAGCTCTCTATCTGTATGCCTTCTTTGGAGAAATGTTTATTTGGGTCTTCTACCCATTTTTTAATCAGACAAATTTCTCTACTAAATATTTTGACATGCTCTTTCCGGATCACCTAATATATGAATTTACTGACATTCTACTGATGATTCATAACTGTATAGTATAGACCATCTTGTTTCTTAGGATCTTGTTATAAACTCCTCCAGTTCCAAAATCATTGGTCTAATAATTTAGCATTTACTTGATATAAAGCTATGCAGTATAAGACTGATATGGTTTGAAGAGCTTATAGAGGCCATATGAAATTGCTATATTTAGAGATGAACAAACCAGCTCCTAAAAATATCTAGTGACTTTTTAAGCTAATATATGTGAAGATAACTAAATATAAAAATATGTGATAAATATTTATAAAAAGTAGAGACATACTACTTATTTCCTTTAATCATACATTTCCTCTCTCTCTTCCTTCTTTGCGCTCTATCTTCTTACCTTTCTATCTTCCTTCCTTTTCAAAGAATTATTATAATATTTCTGCATTGCTTCTAAATCCTTGAAGAATAATATAATTTATATTTCTTGGCACCAGTTTAAATAATTAATGATCATATCAGCCTTGTGGACTGGCTCATACTGTTAAATATAATTTTTACCTTACATCATTTGATCCTAAAACAGATGTGCTCTCTTAAAATAATTGACTTCTCTTTTAATCAAGGGGGTAAATTGCAGATGAATTTCAATTGCCAGAATCTACTTATAGCCTAAAAAAATAAGTATATGAAAATAAAATTATATTTGTTAAAGAAAATTAAGTAATAGAGACTACTATTAACACTTGAAGGTAAATTTCTTCCTAAATATAGATAAAGTTTTGAAAACCTTGACAAAATTAAAATTATATGGCATTTCAAGAAACATGATCAAAATTCCATTTAACTAAATAATTTATGAAAAATAAAGGAGAAGATTGAATAGATTATGGATAAAATGTGCCGGATTTTGACTGAAAGTCTACTATCAGATATGTCAAATACTGAAAAATATTTTAGAAAAATCCACCTTCAGTACCAGTTTTCACTATTTTTCTCTTTTTTATACTAAATCATATTCAGGGGAAATATTTATTTGAAATTTTTGGTTACTTACAAACCAAATGAATAGTAACATAATATGTTATTTTATATCCCACAAATATATGTGTATATTTTATATCCCACAAATTAAGTATATATATAAAATAGTGCTCCAGGTACTTGTGTATAGTAAATCAGTTATTTGAATTTAACCTTATTTTAATATAGTCAGTTTACCTGAAGATATTTCAAAAGCTATTTTAAAGTTATAGTTTTGTCATTCATAAACATACTATAAACTAATGAGAAAATTTCAATTATGGTCGAAGATTTCTCTCTCATTCAACACTTCAGAGCATTTGAGCCCACCTTTCCAGTGGTTATTTAACAGTATATTCTGAATTACAGTTATGTGTGGACTTATCACATCCTTCTTCCCACAATATATCATCCAACAAATGTTTATTTTTAAATAAAATATGACTATTAACTCTCAAGCTTTTAAATGACTTGCATTTAATATGTTCTTCAGAAATAATTTTTGTTTTAACTGAATAAACATACCAATATCTTTTATTTAAATCATATTTATATACTAATTTTCATTACAATACAAACAGTTCAAAGATTCATCAACTATCAGAACTTCAATGAATGTTCCTGTGCTTGATTTTTGCTACAGTAATTCGAATAATAGAATGTTAAAGCTTCTTGCAGTTTTTATTTCCAGGAAATATAACCATACAATGTTGCTGTGATTTTTTTTAAGCTATCTGACTAATTTATGGATGTGTAACTATTTAAAGATCTCATGTAAATATAAAGTTTTCCACATGGCATTGGGATTTGTGTCTAGCCAAGCAGGCTTTCTAAATGTCACGAGAGTCACTAGGGGTATTCTTATAATTATCAAGAGGCATTTATGAATTTTCTACATTTTCTGATATATTCCTTTGCAAAAAAATGTGGACCAAGATAGATTAATTCAAAGTGGTTAAGAAACCAGAGCCATGAAGAGAGTAGATGTGTTTCAATATCAGGACAGCATTGATTTAAAATAGAGAAAAAGAAAGTTATTGAGTAGGCAGCCTCTGGGTATCATTTAAAGCAAAATAAAGCTGAGAGCCAAGGCTGGTGTATTTAATCATACTGCTGCGCGGCAGGAAGTGGCAACATGGTCGAGATTATAAAGCAATACTATCTGTGCCTTTCACCTCTCACTTTGAGGGCTGCGTGGTAAAATGCCACAGCATTTGTTTTTTTTTTTTTTAACTTCCCTTTCAGGGCGATAGACTAAGCTCGGGGGAAAAAGCCTGGCAGATAGGTCCAGGTTCATCTGTATACCATTGCATAAAGCAGGGTTAAACTGAATAAAATTCCTGATCTTGTCAAAACAATACTTTTAAAGCCTGGGACAAAATGTATTACATTAATACTTCCATAAGCAATACCAATACACACATACACAGACCCTTTCAAAATGAAGGATGTGCGATTTTTTTCAGCTTCTAATTAGTGAAGATCTATATTCTTAATGTTTCTTTACAAAATTCAGATATAACATCAGAGAATAACAGTTTTTGAAATTGTTTTTTTTTTTGAGAGTGCAACAAAGAATTCAGAGGCAAGTTGTTTTTCTGCTCGCTTGATTTTAAAAAAAAGAAAAAGAGAAAAGATATGGGTACTACTTTGGGAAGTAGACTCAGAGAAAAGGATTCTCCATAAAGAAAGATATCCTGGAACTCAATGCTTTTCCTGTCGATTTACTCTAATTTTATTCCTCTTCCACTCATTCAAGATCATACTCAATATACAGTGAACTGTGTAGAAGAATGCAGTCCCCTTTTCTAAGCAGCAGCAAATCTTAGAGCTTGAGCTACATTCAAGATAACCACAGATAATCTCATAAAACTGGTTGGTTTCCAAATAGTCCACCATCAGCCTTCCTGCTATTTATCAAGGTGGAGTTTTCCTAAAATCTACTTGTTGGGATCACTTTCCTTTCCTTTATGTCTTCATCCTAAGATAAGCTTTTGCATTAAGAGTATTGCAAAACTTCCTAGAGCTCCTAGACTGTGGTTACTCTGATTAGATTTTCTATTCTTGTAGCATGATATCTTGTTCAGAGGACTTGAGCATACTTTAAAAAATATATAAATACAATGTTTCAGGTATACAGTAAAGTGACTCATATATATATGTGTGTGTGTGTGTGTGTGTGTGTGTGTTTTCAGATCTTTTCCATTATAGGTTATTACAAGATACTGAATATCATTCCTTATTGATATTGATATAACAGTAGGTCCTTATTGTTTATCTATTTTATATATAATAGTGTATATCTGTTAAGGCCAGACTCACAGTTTATTCCTTCCCCTTCCTTTCCTGTTGGTAACCATAAGTTTGTTTTCTGTCTATGACTTTATTTCTGTTTTGTAAATAAGTTCATTTATATCCTTTTTTAGATTGTACATATAAGCGACATCACATGATATTTGTCATTCTCTATCTGACTTACTTTGTATGATAATTTCTGTGTCCATCTATGTGGCTACAAATGGCATTACTCATTTTTAATGGCTGCATAATATTCCATTGTGTATATGTATCACATCTACTTTATCCATTCATCCATTGATGGACATTTAGGTTGCTGCCAAATCTTGGCTAACATAGTAGTACTGCTTTGAATATTGGGTTCATGTATCTTTTCGAGTTAGAGTTTTCTTTGGATATGCCCAGAAGTGAGATTGCTGGGTCATGTGGCGATTCTATTTTTGTTTTTTTAAGGAACCTCCACATTGTTCTCCAAAATTTGACCCTACTTTTTAAGCAACTTAATCTTTTTTTCAATCATGAAAATTAGAGAGGAGAGAAAAATCTCCTGGATGGTCTTTGTTGGGCATTGAAGAATGACACATTGAAATAGCTAGCCTTCGGTTATCTTTACTAATACTACTGTCTAATACTACTGAAACGTTAGTATTAACCCTAGACTTATTGATGCTAATCTCAGGTCCCTTTCTCTGCCCTGGAGTTAGAGAAAAATGGTGATGATATCCACCATTTTCACGGATCACTATGCTTGGGCAATTTGATTAGGTTGAATTTGATATCTCTTTCCTTTAGCACTTTTCTGTATAGGTTCTGTTTAAAGCTAAAAGAAGAATACTTTTCTCTATAGAAATAGTCTTAGGTAAAATGTGCATGGGAATCCTTGTTTCCCTTCTGCTCTGACTTTCCACTGACAAAGAATACTCTAACATCTTAATAAAAATTTGTAGGTATTACTTTAAAGAACAATAGCATGTTGCTTTTGCATAGCATGCTGCTTTTTGCATTAACATATAAAAGATTTAACAAAGACTAAAGAGCTGATATGCTGACTGTGAGAAATCTTACAGAATCTCAGATTTTGATGGGTTTGACATTGGTCTACATTTTGGAAATGGTGTCCTTTGCCTCCTCAGTTCTAAGAACTCACTTACCACTTACCACCCTGAAAAAGGATATTATTGGTTGTCTAGATACATACCTCTTATTATTTTATGGGGCATTTGCTGAGGCAGTAGCCCATTTTTTTCTGTGTCTTTAAACTAGGGTGCCAAAAATACCTGAAATGCTTTTCTGAGTGGTTGTGTGCAGAGTAATGTCATAGCAAAAACTATATACAGCAAGGAGTCTACATGTCTTATCATAACACTTCCATGGCTGATCACATTTGGGAATTGCGGGCGGCTCCAGCTTGTGTGAGGCTTCAGTATTCACAAATATAGTGCTTGGATAATACAGACTGAGTAGACATATATACAAAGGAGTATTCGATGTCCCAGACCTGACACAGCACTGAGCAAAACAAGAAGAGGGGAGGGGAAGGGTTGCTCTAGACAGGAAAGGGGTTAGGCAAAGTTAAAAGACAAAGATGGAGACAAACACGTCTGTTTGTTTTGTTGTGGTCCCTTGCGTAGAGTGCACAATAGTTCATGTAAGAGCTTTCATTTATATAGCATTTAACATTTGCCAGGCATTGTTGTAAATGCTTCAACAAATGGTAACTTCAGTAATCCACAAAACAGGAAGCAAGTACTAACGTTGCCCCCATTTAACAGATAGAGAAATAGAGAGTTTAAGTAAATTCAATTTAGATTTCTGAAATATAAGCCTGAGTCTCTGGGTCCCGCAGGCTCACAGAGAAAGCCAGAGGCAGAAACAGGAATCAAATCCAGCAAATTGTGCCCCCAAATCTGTCCTTACCACAATGACTTACTGCCTTTCACACAGGCACACTGCACAGCCACCTGTGAGTCCAGGAAAGTTCTCTTTTTATTTTAACCATATTCTACTCTCTTTTCAGTGAAACACAGGAAAGGTCCACTTTCCTCTTGATTTCCACCTCTTTGAACTGCCCTTTTTTACCAATCAGTATGCATAATAGTTCACATTACTAGTCATTTTGCAAAGTGAAAGAATGTTTTTAAAAACTGTTTTATGATTAAAAACAAATTGTGCTCACTGAGAAAAATTTGAAAAGTGTAAAATTATAATTGAGTGGGAGTGGAAAATATATTTCTTTCCCCTTAAGCAACTGATTATTAATATTTTGAAATATTCCCCATAAAGCATTTACTATTAATTTATAATCACAGAGACATGACCTTGGGCAAACTCTGGGAGATGGTGAGGGACAGGGAGGCCTTACATGCTGCAGTCCATTGAGTCACAAAGAGTCAGAGATGACTTGGAGACTGAACAACAACATAGTAAATATGTAATGTTTAACTGTTTTTAAAAAATTTGACATTAAATTATTTTTAAAAGTTACCTTTATTTCAAAGTCTCCTCCTTTGTCTGGCCTACATATTGAATCCACCACATTAATTCATTCAGTAGCGATTTGGTGTTTTGTTAGTCACTCTTCTCTGAAACAGATGTTTCAGAGAATAAGACATATTTTCTGTCCTCATGGAGTTGAAATTTCAGTGAGCTTGCTGTTTAGTTGTTCAGTCGTGTCTGACTCTTCGTGACCCCATGGACTATAGTCCACCAGGCTCTTCTGTCCATGGGATTCTCCAGGTAAGAATACTGCTGTGGATTGCCATTTCCTTCTCCAACAGGGAGCTTGACTGATCATAACTTTTTCATTAAATGTAGTCTAGTTAATTGATAGCAGATATCTCCATTTTGATTAATGATAGCAGGGTTTAACTTTTAAGACATGTATTCTTTCTAAATAAAGGGAATGAAAGTGAAGTCGCTCAGTCGTGTCTGACTCTTTGCAACTCCATGGACTGGGGCCTACCAGGCTCCTCCATCCATGCAATTTTCCAGGAAAGAGTACTGGAGTGGGTTGCCATTTCCTTCTCCAGTGGATCTTCCTGACCCAGGGATTGAACCCAGGTATCCAGCATTGCAGGCTTTACCATCTGAGCCATCAGGGACTCCCAAAAATACAGGGAGTAGAATACAATTATTCAGTTTATTATTCTAGGACTAGATAATAATGTTGAAGAGTAGTCTTTTTTTTTTTAAATTTTTTTCACTGGTAAGGGGTGTTTCCAGTTTTAAATAAACTGTACCAGTGACAAAAAATTTAAAGATTATCCCCAAATTTTTACTGATTGCCTGGGGCTTTTACGGTATAAGTATTTATGCTCAAAACTAGTCAAGATTAAAAGGAAACTTATTGTATATGACATTTATGCATCCCTTAATCCAGTCATATTTTTCACTTTTAGTGTTCCATGTTGCTAAAATATTTTGGTCCTACAAACTATTTTTTGTACTTATGATGGATCACATAAGTACTGCTAAACTCTAAGCACTGTGCCCTAAACATATTAAATGGTTTTTTTATTGAAATGGATTGTGCTGAATTGCATTGTGAGAATTCACATTGAATAGGAGCCTATTTCTCTGTACACAGCACAAATTATGTTCCATGCTCTCAAAGTCAGAAGTACATTGTAAGCTGATGAAATGAATTTTTGCAAATAATATGTGTTGAGTGTTCATTACTTCTGAATCATTCCATGGAAACTAATGCTCATTGTCATTCAGGCTTGATCAGCTTCTTAGCCTACTAAGATATAGTTGGATAGTGTTGCATTCTGGTGGTGGCATTTGATAAATTTTCCATTTGCTAATGGTTTCATGGGATTTCTTGTGGCAGATGAGCAGTTCAAGTGCTTTAGGAAAATCATGCAGGATTGAAACCATCTAGAAAGATGTGTCTCAGCTTTCTTCTCTTTCCTGCCCACTCTGCCCACCAATGATTTCTCCTCCCTGTCCACTCTACCCACTTTTCCAGGACCATCCTATCCTGTAGAACTCTCTCAAATTGACATTAGAGGCCAAGAAATTAAATAACATTCAGCTAGCTCTTTAGAGTTCCTAAGAGCTTTCATCTTCTGGAGCGCTAAAAGTCTCTATTATTATTATCCTTATTTGACAGACCAGGAAACTGAAATTTGGACAGAAGAGACTGAACTAAGTGTCAAGAGGGAGAGTTGACCTCATGACTGACTATAAGTGCTTTACTCTTTCTGATTGAACTTGTGATCTCTCAGGAAAGAGCCTGGCAGGCTACAGTCTATAGGGTCGCACAGGGTTGGACACAACTGAAGTGACTAGGGGAGCAGAGAGTTCTCAGGAAAAGCCTCCGGCTATCAAGGGCCATTTGCATGTCTGTGTGAATTGCAATTACCCCTTGCTTCCTCTGTGCCATTTTGTATTTTTCACCCTTAATTTTCATTGCAAATGTAAGAGTTTGGGAAGAATATCTCACTTCTACCAAGTAGAAGTTGGAGCTCAGGGCAAGAGGCTTTTCCCCAGGTCTTTGTTGTCTCCACCCACTTGCTCCCTGACCCCCATCCCTGGTGTGCTGGCTGCAGCCAGCTGAAATCAACCTCCATCACTGTGGGCAAGAGAAGGTAGGTATCAAACAGAGTGGGAGGTATAAGGACATAGTCTTAGGGAATGTGCTTGCATGCACTCCTGTGAGATGGGATTTTTCAAGTGTTACCCAGGTTATGAAAACTTTCTTGGCCAACTTGATCTTTTAAAACCAAGAAATGGCAAGGACTGGTGTACTTGTTATGTAATAAAATCTGTTTTCTATTTGAAAGCTGAAAGGCAGAATACTTGTGTTCTATATAATCTTTGAAAATTCTGATAGACTGAACTAGCCAGTATAAAGAAATTTGTAGACATAATGGATTTAATTTAATAATAACAAGAGCATAGTACTGTGCTGCAAAAAATGTCATGTCCTCTTTATGTATTATGTTCTTCATGCATTTTCAGTAGGTGCATAAGCATCATCAGAAGTTATGAGGATTCTGTTGAAAGTGCACAGGTATCATTAAATCAGCAACCGAGTGACCGAGTTGTGAGAAATCATGAAGGAAATTTCTAATACAGCTCTGTGGGAGTAAAAGCTTTCCACCTATGGAGCAACTGATACAATATTATCCTGCCAAAGGTATGATTTTGGTAAATGACTATGACCTTCAGCTATAGTATAGCCTTCATGACACACATTTACTTGTAATAACTTCCTTTCTGGAAAAATGTGTTTCTACCATCCTGTCTATTTTTTCAACAGTATTATTGCAGTATCAGTTTAATTCTGCTTTATATACATCAAATGGGTTTGAAGAATGAAATAGATAAATACATATGCAAGTAGATATAATATGCTAAGTAGAAAAATGAAGAGCAAAGCACATATGTGTATATGTAAATGAAGGATCAAATTAGCTAACGATGTAGCCACATATAAAGATATTTCTTTGGGAAACAAATTAATGTTTTCATAAACCTACACTAACAAAAGTGTGTTAGTCACTCGGTCCTGTCTGGGATTAACAAAATTAGTATAAAACAAAATGTAATATTTTCAGTTAGGTTGTTTGGTTGCTGGTTCAATGGAACTAAATGGGTCTGTGGGGACCTAGAACATTCCATTTCAACTGGTGGCAACTTTTGTACAGTAGAACTACAGTTAAGTTGCTGCTTCAAACAAATTTATGGCATTGCTAGTAGTTTCTGCATATCTTCAGTTTTAAGTAAAAAATGCTTCTGGAATACATTCATTGACTTAGAGTTATTCATGATGTTAAACAACATACAGCCTCTTATTTTTCACACTAAGTTCTCCTACATAGTTTTGTAAATTATTTGGCAACAAAATTACAGATTTTGTTTGAGCCTAACTATTTTCAAAATGAAAAAGATGCAAAATTCTTGACTATATAAACCTTATATCTGTTATATAAAACCTGGAACTACTTAGGTCACATATTAGGTATATTCAGTAACTCAGATATAGGCAAATACATGTCAAATAAACAAGACACACATGGCTGTCTAGTGAGAAAAGACTTCAAATGACAAATATTTTGTCAAGGGCAAGGTGTTGTGGGAACTGAACACGTTGCACTGTAATTTGTGTAGCAGTTGACTTGAGAATATTTTCTCAGTTTCTGGTTTGCTGGAAGCCTTTCCCCTCCTCACTTTCCACTGGCCAAGGTTTCTCTTTGTCTGTAGCTATTCTTCTTTTGGGTTCCTTTGAAATGCTTAGGTGGTTTAAAATGACATGCACTGCATTATATTCAGAATATAAAATAAAATAATTGATTTTTACATCTTTAGAGAAGAATGAATGTGTATATAATTGTCTCTCTTCTTTACCTCATTCTTAGATAGTTGTTCCAGTATGAATAGTGCTTCTTAGATGTCTTCTTGAGAAGTTTGTTGTAGCCAGTCTTTTCCCATTTGATTACTAATTTGAAATATGGATTAATTCTTCATTCAAACAAAGAAGTTACAATTGGAATTTAAAGAGATACTTTGAGAGTATATATTTGTGATTTATCAGGGAAACAACTTTCCACTGACACATACACACTTTCTTACATACTCAGATACTTTTCTTAAGTTTTCACAACAGAGTCTAATGGAATAACTGACATTAGAGTTATTGTCAGGGATCTTACTGTAGAAAATTTCACCTGTAATTTTTTTCTATGCAATTCTAGAATTCATTGGAGAAGGAAATGGCAAACCACTCTAGTATTCTTGCCTAGAGAATCCCGTGCACAGAGGAGCCTGGTGGGCTGTTGTCCATAGCGTCACACATAGTCGGACACGACTAAAGCAGTGGAGTATACATGCATGCATTGGGGAAGGAAATGGCAGCCCACTCCAGTGTTCTTGCCTGGAGAATCTCAGGGACGGGGGAGCCGGGTGAGCTGCCGTCTATGGGGTTGCACAGAGTTGGACACGACTGAAGCGACTTGGCAGCAGCAGCAGAATTCAGTATTTTTTCTAGAGTATTTAAATACATGTGTGAGGTGCTTATTCAGTCTTTACATTTATTTACTCACTAATTTCCTAAACGATTTTAGCACCACTAATCTGTACTAAGAATTAGACAAAGTTTTGTTAGTACAAAATTGAATTTCTCCCTAGCAGTCCAGTGGTTCACTGTCATGGCCCAGGTTCAATCCCTGGTTAGGAAACTAAGATCCTGCAAACTGTGCAGCCAAAACAAAACTTCTTATTTATTTTCTCTTTAGTATGTTTTGAAGCAAATTATTAGAAATAAAGGAAGTAATAAATGAAACATGTATTACATGTTAAAGGAGCACAGAGTATACTATCTTTATTACAGAGTGACAAACAGAACATAAATGCAGTCCCCAGCTGGCCCATAGTATAGTCTGTCTGGCTTCTGTACTATTCCTATAGGATCACAATTCCTATCCCTCAGGGTTACAATATGAATCAAATAGAAAGCATTTAGTACATAGAGTGGGCACTCGATACATAAGAAGGCTGAGCACCAAAGAAATATGCTTTCGAACTGTGGTGTTGGAGAAGACTCTTGAGAGTCCCTTGGACTGCAAGGAGATCCAACCAGTCCATCCTAAAGGAAATCAACCCTGAATATTCACTGGAAGGACTGATGCTGAAGCTGAAGCTGAAGCTCTAATACTTTGGTCACCTGATGCAAAGAGCTGACTCATTGGAAAAGACCCTGATGCTGGGAAAGATTGAGGGCATGAGGAGAAGGGGATGACAGAGGATGAGATGATTGGATGGCATCACCAGCTCAATGGACATGAATTGAGCAAACTCCTGGTGGTAGTGGAGGACAAAGGAGCCTGGAGTGCTGCAGTTCATGGGGCAGCAAAACGCTGAACATGACTTTATGACTGAACAACAAGAAGGCACTCAGTAAATGTTCATTTTCCACTGTCGCTTCCTCACTCTTGCCTTGAAATTTATGATGTATGATCCAACTACAGGTTAATTGTCTTGTTTCCAGAACTTGAGCAGGGGATGGGTTTATATCTGGGAAAAAACACAATGTGATTTGTGCCAAATACAGCAGATCCTTAGACACAGCAAAAGATTTCCAACAAAATGACAGATGGTTTCATGTTTAGCATGCATTTATTGAGATTACTGTTTATGTCAAATAATATATTAGCCACTCATTTTTTTTCCACAAATGCTATAAACTCAAAATATCATTGCAAACTATGAGAAATTGGGGTGCAAACTGTGAATACAGTTCTCCAAAGGGATATAAGTAATTCTTGAATCTATGAGCTTTGTGGCTCAGATGATAAAGAACTCTCCCTGCAATGTAGGAGACCCAGGTTTGATCCCTGAATTGGGAAGACCCCTGGAGAAGTATTCCTGCAGTATTCTTGCCTAGAGAATGTCTGAGCACAGGAACCAAGTGACTGAGAGCCTCTACTGCTGAGATCTGGGAGCTACCCGAGTAAGAGTCTACTGGACATTTAATGCATGTCCCACAACTCAAGTCAAACATACTTGGTGGCCCAGCAGCGGAGCTGCAGGGATAAGGGAAACATGTTTAAAAATAATGAAAGAATACAAGTTGTCTTTCACATATATTATCCTGAGGTGCATTCAGTCATGTCTTGCCAGTTTTTCAGACAAGAGTCCCAACTCTATTGCAGAATTTGAATAAAATGTAGGTAGTGAGAAAAGGATTTGTTCATTTAAGGCAGCTGAAGCTTTCCTGGGAAGTCACATAAGGCAGAACACTGTCTCCTGTTGTACATGTGATAATCAACCAAATTTACAACACAAATGATTTCCCTGAAGACCTCTGATCAGAGGAAATGACTATTACTAAGAGAGTAAGCAGTCATTGTTGTTCAGTCGCTCAGTCATGTCCAACTCTTTGTGACCTCACAGACTGAAACATGCCAGACTTCCCTGTCCTTCAGTAACTCCCAGAGTTTGCTCAGACTCATGTCCATTGGGTCGGTGATGCCATCCAGCCATCTCATCCTCTGCTGCCCCTTTCTCCTCCTGCACTCAATGTTTCCCAGCATCAGGGTCTTTTCCAATGAGTGTGCTGTTCACATCAGATGGCCAAAGTTTTGGAGCTTCAGCTTCAGCATCAATCCTTGTGATGAATATTCAAGGTTGATTTTCTTTAGGATGGACTGGTTTGATCTCCTTGCAGTCCAAGGGACTCTCAACAGTTTTCTCCAGCACCACAATTCAAAAGCATCAGTAAGCAACAGCAAGCAATGCTGTTCTTCCAATTTTGATAACTCTAATCAATGGAAAGCTCTTTGTCATTAATCAAAATATTGACCCTTTTGGGTTGTTCCCCTTTAGTTATTTTTCAGGTAGTTCTCATGTCCCCTTGAGCTTACTGTTTTCTTGAACTTGTTTAATCTTTCCTACATGAGGAATTGCTTGGAGTCCACTCATGATTGACAAAGTCATAAAGTGTGACATGAACATAGTACTAAAGTATGATTTGATGGGCATGTAGTAGAGTCCACCCACTTTAATGCATTATTTAGTCTGAGATAGCTTTTACATGGCAGCCTATTGTAGAATTGCACTGAGCTCATCATCAACACAAATCCTTACACTGTGTTTTATTTGCTACATTTGATGTTAATTTGTCTATCTTTTTAAAATCCTGAGCCTAACATTTATTCAACCAGTTAGATGTAGTCCATGTTTACAACTCTTCTAGTTTTTTTATACTCATATTCTGTCAAACAAATCCAATTCTTCCCAAATGTGTGTTTTTATTTTAATATTGTATTTGTATGCAAACCCACTTTATTTGAATTTTCAAGGAATATGCTGTTTCTCCCCAGCAATTGTCATTGAAGTGAAAGTGTTAGCTGCTCAGTCATATCCGGCTCTTGTGACCCTATGGACTATAGCCTGCCAGGCTCCCCTGTCCATGGGATTCTTGAGGCAAGAATACTTGAGTAAGATTGTCATTCCCTTCTCCAGGGGATCTTCCCTACCCAAGAACAGAACCCCTGTCTCCTGCGTTGCAGGCAGATTCTTTATTGTGTTAGTCCCCAGGGAAGCAATTATGTTTTAGACCTTTTAATTAAAGGGTTAATGTTTTTCTGAAGGAAAATGGTCGGTGTGAGCTATAAAAATTTCAGGTCTTACAGACTTGGAAAAATTTGGCACTATAATGTTTCAATGTTTCTGGGTGTTTGGGGCTCAGTAGAAAGCCTCAGTCATATTTTGCCCAAAGCAAGTCTTAAATTTTTAATTATGTGTAATAAGTCCAAGCATATTTAATCCACATAGTTCATGATTCATTTACACTTCAATCACTATATTGTTGTTTTTGAAGAACCATTTGATGTCTATAAGTTCTTTGAGTCTTTCAAATATGCTTATAAAACCCAATCCTTCTCCACACACATACACATTATTTGAAAATAGATCATTATATTTTGCCCAGGGTTAAAAAAAAAATCAAATGTCTCTACTAGGGTGTGGCTTTAATCTTTGTATTATACTTGACCACATATCATACTCAGCTAAAAATAATTCCTATGGGAATTCTTTGCTTAAAAATATATGTTAAAGTTTGAATGCTTTAAGTGACTATTTCAGAGACTCATATGACTAACCAAACAGGCAAAAAAATGTGAGAAGAGATTTTTATAAGCCCTGCATTTCCTTTCACAGAAGCATTTTAGGGACCATCCCCAGTTGTATCTAAATATTCCTCATATTTAGAGCAAAATATGAATAACTTCCAATAGACCAAACTGCAACCGTAGCCTGAGCAGACCTAAGGAACTGTTTGCTGGTTGCCTTTCAGGATGCGCTCAAGCATGTTGTCCTTTGGGGAGTTATTATTGTCATAGCTGCCCTCTTTAAAAGATGTAGAACCCACCACAAATTTAAGACTATAAGGCTTCATGTCTCAGTCCCAGTTGGGTGCTCAGATTCAGCATGTCCACCTTAAGGAATCTTTTACTGTCGTCACCACTGTGACTCACATCCTGACCCCATCATCATCACCCTCCTATAGTATCCTTTCCCTTTTCCAGGTTTCTAACACTGAAAAAGCTATCATATTAACCATACACCCCGTTGCCCAGTTGTAAACTTGGCAGAATTATAGGTTGAGGGAGAAGAATTCTTACATCTTATTCTGAACATCACCTCCTTTATAAAAATCTTAGCATTCCATCTTCAAAAGACCTGTAATCCACCCAGTTTCCTTCACTCACTGCCATAACTTGAGTTCGGTGGAGACATTCATGCCTGAATTACCTTCATAGACTTCACCACACTCAATCTATTTGAAGAGCATCAACAAATTCCCAACCCTTAGAGTGTCATCACATGTACAAACACAAAGTTAGAAAGTGCGTAAGATAGCTTCTAGATGGACAGCCTTATTTTTAGAACAAATTTATAAAGAGCTATTGTAAATTTCCTCTCCTCTCATCCTCCTCTTTCCTCACATAAAATGTTGTTACTGCATTAACTTTGTCGGAAAGATTGAGGGTTATGAGAATTTTAACCAAATTGTGTCTCAGCACCTTGCTCTGATATGACCTAGACATTAGAAATACGAATAGTTTCCAACAGATCAAACAAGCAGACCAAAGGCACTCTTCGGTGCCTTGCATCTTTAAAAGATGTAAAATCCACCCCAAATGATAGCATTTAAGACTGTGAGGCTTTATGATTCAACTCTTATTTGCTCCCACCCCAAATGAGAGAGACGGGTATCCTATCATTAGTGCGGCACTAAGAGGAGATTTGACAAAGGAGCAAGGAGCAACTGTTCAGGAAAAAACACTGAGCTATAGAGAGGAGGTACACTTCCTTAAAAAAAAAAACAAATTGAATCCTGTTTAGTGTTTAGCGTGTCTGGTCAAGTGATCTGAAGTCCTTAACTCAGTTGCCTAATGTGCATAACTGGAATTTTAAATTTGCCCTAGTTGTTTCACGGGCAATGATTAAACTCATAAGCAATAATAAATTTTCAAAAAGTGTTTGCAAAGTGTAAAGTAAATAATGACTCAAAATTCTACCTGAGTCCTCTTCTGGGAACTTGTGCTCCATGCTGATTATAAAATGAATAGATACAGGTATTTGAATGCCCACAAATTCTACATTTGAAAATGAGAAAGATGAGAGCAATTTCACAACTCATCTATTACAAATAGTTTCTTGATGAAACATCAATCTTTCCTTAATATTCTTGAATGCATTAACTGGAGTTTTGGAAAACATGCATTTAAAGAGTTAAGCATGTAGCCTTTTCTTGATAAATAGATACATTACTAAAATTTCCCAGGAAATAATATCTTATTGACCTCTGGCCTATATAAAAATGGAAAGCCAAAAATAATTCTAAAGCTGATTAATTAACTCTTGAATTTTCAGGAATGATTTGTTTTCTTGTTGTTCCATTGCTCAGTCGTATCCGACTTCTATGGACTGCAGCACTCCAGGCTTCCCTGTCCTTCACTATCTCCCAGAGTTTGCTCAGACTCATGTCCATTGAGTTGATGATGACATCCAACCATCTCATCCTCTTCTCCTCTTGCCCTCAATCTTTCCCAATATCAGAATCTTTTCAATGAGTTGACTCTTTGCATCAAGTGGCCAAAGTACTGAAGCTTCAGCTTCAGCTCAGTATCAGTCCTTCCAGTGAATATTCAGGGTTGATTTCCTTTAGGATTGACTGGCTTGATCTCCTTGCAGTCCAAGGGACTTGCAAGAGTCTTCTGCAGCTCGAAAGCATAGATTCTTTGGCACTCAGCCTTCTTTATGGTTCAACTCTCACATCTGTACATGACTAATGGAAAAACCATAGATTTGACTATATGGACCTTTGTCCACAAAGTGATGTATCTCGTTTTTAATAAGCCATCCAGGTTTGTCATAGTTATTCTTCCAAGGAGCAAGCATCTTTTAATTTCATGGTTTCAGTCACCATCTGCAGTGATTTTGGAGCCCAGGAAAATAAAGTCTATCACTGTTTTCAGTGTTTACTCATCTATTTGCCACATAGTGATGGGACCGGATGCCATTGTCTTCATTTTTGTTTTTTTTTGTTTTGTTTTTTTTTGTTTTTTTTTTTTCTTTTTTTTTTTTTTAATTATTGTTTTAGCCATACATTGTTATGATATTACCATGGGTTTACATATGCTTCCCCTCCGGATCCCCCCTCCCTCCTCCCTCCCCCCCGGGAAATCTCGCTGCACCAGTCCCGAGCATCGATCCTGGGCTGGCGATTGATTAGACACATGACAATTAACATGCTTCAATGCCCTTCTCCCATCTCATCCCACCCTTACCCTCATCCACAAAGTCCACAAGTCTATTCTATACATCTTGAATACTGAGTTTTAAGCCAGCTTTTTCACTCTCCTCTTTCACTTTCATCAAGAGGCTCTCTGGTTCCTCTTCATTTTCTTCCATTAAGTTTGTTCATCTTCATAACTGAGGTTACTGATATTTCTCCTGGCAATCTTGATCCCAGCTTGTGTTTCATCCAGCCTAGCATTTTGCATGATATACTCTGCATGTAAGTTAAATAAGCAGGTTGACAATATACAGTCTTGACATACTCCTTTCCCAATTTTGAACCAATCTGTTGTTCCATGTCTGGTTCTAACTAGTGTATCTTGATCTGCATATAGGTTTCTCAGAAGGCATGTAAGGCAGTCTTGTCTTCCCATCTCTTAAAGAATTTTCCACAGTTAGTTGTGATCCACACAGTCAATGCTACCTATTTTTATTTTCAATTTCCTACCTTTAAGCATCATCAAAACAAGGTACCAATTTAGGGATTTGAATTGAGTAAAAAATTAACTCAATTTTATATTATTTACTTTATAGGAATTTCTTCTCTGAGCATAAATAGATGAAATTTTGTGCTTATCCTTAAAATGTAATGACAGGTTGAAATAATTCTCTATCTTATTGACATTTATCTGTCTAAGATCATTTTTTGTTCCTATTATCAATTCTTGTAAGAGTTTATATAATACACTTTGCAATGCCATCTGTAAAATATATATATATATATATATATATATATATATATATATTACTGTTTATAACATCACTGGAAGGAAAAGTGTTCTCCCAATTTTACAGTCTAGTACTGGAATTAAGTGGCAAGAAAATTTCTTTTTCTTTTTGGTAGAAAAACCACTTTAATCACATGATGCTGTTTGGAGCAATTGACTGTGGACATAGGTTTGATGCTGCTGGAACCACAGAAAATCTATCAGAATCTGTCTTCCTATCTCGTGGCTACCAACAGAATAACAGCTCTGACATTCAGGAACCATAGCCTCAGAAACCTACTCTGGCCACTGGCATTGCTTTCCATATTTTACATCCTTCTGCCCCGGAGATCCCCGGGACCAGTCATGGGGAATCTCTGGGGAACCCCTAATGGCATCATCACCCAAGGGGTTCATGAGTAGCCCCTTGACTCACATGGGAATATCCCCAGGAACTCCCCCACCACTGAGAGGGGTGTGAAGAAGTTCATTCTCCTCATGTTCTAGCCTAGACTCTTGACTCAGTTAGTAGTACTAAGGCTATCTTTTTGGGACCAAGGTGACCCAAAGTCATTGGACTTTGCTTTTTAAAGCCTATTGCACCAGAAACATCATCATATCTTATAGGTAATGCTGCCTTCTCTCTCACATCTACATTCACCCAAAATTTTTTGGAAAACAACACATGTTTAAGAGAGATTCCTAGCCAATTGCTCCAGGAAACAAACAGTCCAGATAACTAAGGGACCGCTTCTCTAAATAATATGTCAATTATTTACTGATGAAATAAGTAAATTAACCTATATAGTACAAATAAGTAAATGAGTCTATAACATTAATTGATTTAAGAATACAAAAAGATGTATTAACTATAATTCCCTGGTGTGAATTTCTATTTTATCATAGACCTCAAGAAATTTCAACCTTCTAGTGCCACTCATCTCACTTCTAATTAAAGTGACAATGTAATTTATCATTCAAATCATGATATTTTGAAAATAAAATAAGACACTAATAATAATTGCAAAGAAAATGTGTATAAACCAGAACTTTCTCTCCAAACTGGAGTGTCTAGTCCCTGGAACTGATGGAGAAAAGCTAAGTGACTAGCTTGGGGAATGAGTAGCCAGAGGATAATTAAATATTCTGTTTGCCAGTTGGTAAAATCACAGTGTTCCTTAAACTCATCTGACAAAATGTGTCATGAGAGATAGCATTTTTGTTATCTTCAGGAAAAAAAAAAAACACATTTTTGACATAGCTGCACTTGTTTCAACCTGCTTTTCTATTTCACTTATTTTCATATCTATGTCTTTTACTCCTTCATGATAAGTTCCTCAAATAGTTTTGTGGATTTTTAAAAAAATATGGTAAAGAGCTGTTGGAAAGTAGATTCTTGATTTCCATCTCAAAACTTCTGAATCAGAATCTCTGGAAGTGAGGACCAGGATTTTTACTTTCAAACAATTGTCTCTATAGAAATTTATGCCATAGCTAAGAAGAATCTCATGGCATGGAAAAATAGAGATTATTTTTGAAGAAAGGCATGTTTCAGTTGGATGAAGGGCTTTGTTTGTGTTGTTATTTACCTTTACCTCCTTCATACAGTCAAATACAGTTAATTCTTGGCATTTTAATACTGAACCATTGTTCCCAAGGGAAATATAAGATTAGGTTACTGTGAGCCTGGGTCGTATTTTCTATCAAGCAATCAATATATAACCTTGGTTTGCGTGGGTTTCTGTTTAAAGACACCTCATTTAATATATGGTTGCTTCACTAACACTGGACTCACAGCCAGCAACATTACAACTCATGCCTGCTTGGAACTGAACTAACACATAAATTTGCTCTGTGAGGCACATCTACAGCCTTGCTGCCTTTAGGAACATTAGACAGCACTTCAGCACCACACTTGCAGTCCATTTTGGACAGTGAGATAACCAACAAAGGCATAAAAATGAGAAAAGTGTGGCCCATGTAGACTGCATGAAAACTGCTCGCTTACGTGTGAGAGCTGAGACTAGAAGGCAGGGTGTCCCCTTGCTCCACCTCAGCCGGGACCGTGCACGGGGAACGACTCAAATCACCCACTGCTCTGCACGTGTCCTTGAGTGAGCATGAAAGCCCTATGAGTATTGATCTGAGCGAGTAAGCAAACTTGCAGATCTGGAATCTGTGAGTAATCGGGATCGACTATAGGATGTTACCTTAATGCTGATGTGCATCTTCACTTGCCCCTGGATTACCCAAGTAGATTCCGAGTGACATTCAAGAGGTAAATCTAAAATGGAGAGCGAGCGACAGCAGGAAATGTAGATTAAAAAGATAACTTTTCAAACTGTTTTCCCACAAGCAGTGTGAGCCATACGAGTTCTCTAGATCCTCCTCTGCACTGGTGCCATCACTATTTTAGTCATTGTCATAGGTGGGTAATGACACCTCACTGAGATTTTAATTTGAATCTCCCTAATGGCTAATATTTAGCAATTTTAAAACACTTAATCATATGACTACCACCCCTGAGCATTTATTTCAGGCAAATATAAACTCTGATCCTGCCTCCCCAAATGCCTGTATGTGGACATTCATGGTATCTTTATTTGTAATAGCCCCAAACTGGAAGTAGTCCGGTATTATACAATGACTGAGCAGTTAAAAAAAAAAAAAAAACACAAAAACCCTGGTACAACCTACTGTGGATTACAACTGAACATTAAAAAGGAAAACTATTGGTACACAATACAATCTGAATGAACCTTGAGAAAGTTAGACTGAGTTTGAATAAAGTCGGTTTCAAAAGGTTACATATTATATGATTATTCCATTTACATACCATTCTCAAAATGAGAAAATTGTAGGGATGGAGAGAAGATTAGTGGTTGAAAGAAGGTGGTAGGAACAGGAGAGCAGGTGGGTGTGTCACAAAAGGGCGTTTTGGGGGATGCTTGGGGTGATGGAAACATTCTGTGCCTTGGCTATATCGAAGTCAACATGCTGATTGTGATTGTACCATAGTTTTCTGAGATGCTACCTACCACTGGGTGGAAAATGGATAGAGGGTACATGGGAGCTCTCTGCTTTATTTCTTTCAGTTATGTGAATCTATGACTGTCTTAAATCTTAGTTAAAAATACTGGGGAAATGCTTTCTCAGACAAATAAAGAGAAAACTGTCCTTTTTCCAAGTGTCAGTTAATTTTTGTTTACCAAGTAGTTTAACAAGCTCTTACCTGTTAAAGAGACTAAGGAAAGACTAATTTTACTTCATATGGCACATTTTTCAGATGACTTATTAAAAAATATATGCCAAACTTACAACTTCGTGAAAACAATAAAACTTTGAAAGTGATAATATTGAAGCTCTAGCTCTGTCATTGTATTAAATCAAATATTTAATCACCCAATTTTTATTTCAAAATCACTTTTACATGAAATAAAATATGTACAGTAAAGTGGACAGCATTAATTGTAATTGGCTCTTTTTGAATGAGGAAAATGAGGCTCAACTCCTATGTGAAAGTTGATAACATTGTTAATACTGAAGGTTTGGTTTCCAAAGTATCAATAAATGCAAAAAACCAAGATTTATGATCCTGTGCAAATCAGAATCTCTAGGGCATAAGCAAAGTTTCAATATGTCATCCTACTTCATCTTCTATATATGTGTGTGTGTGTGTGTGTGTGTGTGTGTGTGTGTGTGTGAGTGTGTGCACTAAGTCATTTCAGCTGTGTCTGACTCTGAGGCCCTATGGACTGTAGCCTGCCAGTCTTCTTTGTCCTGCCATTCCTCCTCCAGGGGATCTTCCTGACCCAAAGATCAAACCGAAGTCTCTCATGTCTCCTGCATTGGCAAACAGGTCCTTTACCACTAGAGCCACCTGGGAAACCCATATATGTGTATATGTAGGTATATATGTATATACATGTGTATACATTTGAATTTTTTGACATATAAGGAAAGGGCTAAGAATAATTATTAAGGATACATAGACAAGACTTTCTTTTTTTTTTAATTTTTTTTTATTTTCTTTACATTACTGTGTTGGTTTTGCCATACATTGACATGAATCTGCCATGGGTATACATATTTTCCCCTTCCAGAACCCCCCTCCCACCTCCCACCCGATTCCCTCTCTCTGGGTCATCCCGGTGCACCAGCCCTGAGCACCCTGACTTTCTTTCTGAAAGGGATGAGAATGGGTCTTTTCAAGTTAGGGCTTGTATTAGTTTCCTAAGGCAGCTATGACAAAGTGCTATGGGCTGGGTGACTTACATCCTTAAAGAATGGAATATTGTCTCCCAGTTTTGAAGACTGGAAATCTGTTCCTTTTATTTTGACTGTGTGGATGGATCACAATGAACTGTGGAGAATTCTTAAAGAGCTGGGAATAGCAGACCACCTTACCTGCCTCCTGAGAAATCTGCATGTCAAGAAGCAACAATTAGAACCAGACATGGAACAAAGGTTTGGATCCAAATTGGGAAAGGATTATGTCAAGGCTGTATATTGTCATCCTACTTATTTAACTTATATACAGAGGACATCATGAGAAGTGTCAGGCTGGATGAAGCACAAGCTGGACTCAAGATTGCTGGTAGAAATATTAATAACCTCAGATATGCAGATAACACCACCTTTATGGCAGAAAGTGAAGAAGAACTAAAGAGTCTCTTGATGAAAGTGAAAGAGGAGAGTGAAAAGCTGGCTTAAAAGTCAACATTCAAAAAAACTGAGATCATGGCATCCAGTCCCATCACTTCATGGAAAATAAACGAGGAAACAATGGAAACAGTGACAAACTATTTTCTTAGACTTCTAAATCACTGTAGATGGTGACTGCAGCCATGAAATTAAAAAACACTTACTCCTGGGAAGAAAAGCTCTGACCAACCTGGACAGCATATTAAAAAGCGGAGACATTACTTTGCTGACAAAGGTTCATTTAGTCAAAGCTATGGTTTTTCCAGTAGTCATGTATGGATGTGAGAGTTGGACTATAAAGAAAGCTGAGCACTGAAGAGTTGATGCTTTTGATCTGTGGTGTTGGATAAGACTTTTGAGAGTCCCTTGGACTGAAAGGAGATCAAAATAGTCAATCTTAAAAAAAAATCAGTCCTGATTGTATATGCGAAGGACTGATGCTGAAGCTGAAGCTCCAATATTTTGGGCATCTAATGCTAAGGACTGACTCATTTGAAAAGACCCTGATGCTAGGAAAGATTGAAGGCAGGAGGAGAAGGGGACGGCAGAGGATGAAATGGTTGGATGGCATTACTGACTCAATGGACATGAGTTAGAGCAAGCTTTAGGTGTTGGTGATGGACAGGGAGGCCTGGTGTGCTGCAGTCATGGGGTCACAAAGAGTCAGAAATGACTGAACAACTGAACTGACTGAGAATGAACTCTGACTCTCCCATAGCTTCTGTTCATTTGCTGGCAAAGTTTGGCATCCCTTTGCCTGTATATCTGATCTCTGCCTCCATCTTCACGTGGTGCTTTCCTTATGAGCATGTCTGTGTATAAGTTTCCTTTTTTTATGAGTACATCAGTAGTACTGGATTAGGGTCCATCCTGCTCCAAAAAGTATGACCTCATCTTAACTAATCACATCTGAAGCAATCCTGTTTCAAAATAAGGTCACATTCTGAGGCACTGGAGGTTAATGACTTCAACATATGAGATTTTGATTCAACAACTCAACTCATAATAGATTCCTTCTCCCATTCTTACCCGATGCATGTGATAAAGCTGTCAATAGGTTATCAAATTAGTTATGTGTCCAAGGTGCAATGGTAGAAAATTATCCCAAAGAGTAAAAAAGTAAGCAGTCATTTGGATAGATATATTTTGGCCTTATTTTATCTAATTCAAGAGAGTTAAATATTCTGTATTTATAAAATGCTTGTGGTCAACCTTATAACTTTCATTGGCATTGATAACAGAAAAAGAAACATTTTCTAAAAGTTGTATTATGGTCTTTCTAAATGTTTTGAAAGTGCCAATGTAAGTTTTGCAAATCTTTTTAAGTGTAGATAGAAGTGCCTGATGAAAATGAATGCATTTTTCAATCAGACATGTTTTTAAACAAACACTCCAATTCAAACCAGGTTATGGAAACAGGAATATCATGAGAATTACTCCTGAACTATTTATTTTAGGGAAGCCAAATACACTAAGAAATAAAAACAAATATCAAAATGTTTGCTAATGGTCATTGCTTCTTTATCATGAGCACATTGTTTAAACATGTACATATTCAGGTTGATAGGAAACTTATATGCTACACTCAAGCTGAATTGTCTTTATGTTATGTGTGCTTAGTCAATTAGTTGTGTCCGACTCTTGTGACCCCATAGAGTGTAACCTTCCAGGCTCCTGTGTCCATGGGATTTTCCAGGTAAGGATACTGGAGTGGATTGCCATTTCCCTTTCCAGGGGATCTTCCTGACCCAGGAATCAAACCCAGGTCTCCTGCATTGCAGGCAGATTCTTTACCCACTGAGCTACATGGGAAGACAGAACAATAATAAATTGAGGGAAAAAATCCAAATAGGTGTTGAAAGCCATGTGGACCCATGTGTTGACTGACTGCAGGGTTTTTTCCCCACTTTTGAAGAAGATATGCTGACATCCTGTATATATATCCTGAGATGATTATTCAAAGTGCAAATTAATGTTGAACCCACACCTTGAAACCTCCTCTGACTCGGGTTCTTCTGGCCTCTCACTCCTGAACACATCAAAGGTGCTCTGTAACGGGAGTAATGGAACTTTGTGCCTCGAGAAGCTGAATGAACACTTCTGCAGAATACTACTCTTGAGCCATGAAGACTAAAACTGGGTGGGTGGCTTCAAATGTAAGTAGGGGGGAAAAACAGATTCTAAGAAATCACAGGGCTTGGTACCCATTTGGAAAGACAGGAGCTATTTTTAGGTGTAAAGAGGATGTGGTAATTAACATGAAAGCCAAAGCCATGTAAATCCAAATGCAGCTGCTTTCTATATCAAATGTGCACTGACTTACCATTCTACCAAGATATGGGTAGGGAGAGGAAATAAGTTTCCATTTTTAATCCTAAAATGGCTTTCAGATATAATTTGGAGATATTATACACTATTAGGTAGAGAAAGTGATCTCAAAATTTTTAATTGGTACAAAATAGTGAATGTGTAAAGTATTAAAAACAACCTTCTAAGAGAATTATGTTGTGTGTGTATGAGTGATAGTTGCTCAGTTATGTCCAACTCTTTGCGACCCCAAGGACTGTAGCCCACCAGGCTCCTTTGTCAATGGGATTCCCCAGGCAACAATGCTGGAGTGGGTTACCACTTATGTGTATGCTCAGTCACTAAGTCATGTCTGACTCTTTGCAACCTCGTAGGCTATAGTCTGCCAGGCTCCTCTGTCCTTGGGATTTCCCAGGCAAGAATACTGGAGTGGGTAGCCATTGCCTTCTCCAGGGGATCTTCCCAATCCAGGGAACAAACCCGTTTCTCCTGCATCTCCTAGATTGGCAGACAGATTCCTTACCACTTGAGCCACTGGGAAGCCCTATTTTAAATGTTGAGAGTAGCTAACTCCTAAATGTTAGTCACACAGGTCTAATGGAGGTAGAATTATTTTGAGGCTTAATATTTTCTAAATTCCACCTACTAAGAGCTAAACAGTTTTCACAGATGTATTCCTGGGGCCATTGACTCACGTTGATTGTTTTTCTGAAAATACCACCAATCAACTCAAGAAATTCTATGCCAGGACAGTGCCCTGAGCCTGACAGTGGTGCATCCTTAAACTGCCTCCTCATACCTTGTAATCTCTACTCCTCCTCCTTCCCATCCACTGATTCAATTTAAGTTCACAGCCCTACACTGATAGACCTTAGGTTCACTTTAAGGTTTCAACTGAATAATTAAAACTTGGAAGTTATTCTGTACACATCCAGAAGAAAGGAAAATTAAAAAGAAATGAAAATAAAAGAGAAAGTGCAAGAAGATAGCCTGACAATGAGACAGACTTAGTTAGAAGTTGCAAATATTGCTTTACATCTCTAAGCCCTTTAACCTACTTGTCTACAATATATGGATAAAGATTCTTACCTCCCAAGTTATCATGGAAATTAAATGACATTATATGTAAAGATTCTGGTGAATGCTACCAACAGCAGTATTATTATGATTATTCTGTAAATCTGTGTTTATTATTGTTGGTTGATGACACCACTCTGGCTGTGATTAAAATCACAGATTAGTTCTTCACAAATTAGAGGTGAGAAGTAACAAAGAGGCAAAGCCACAGTTACAGTGTGCCCAACTGTCTTCTGGCACAAAATGGTTAACCAAATATGAGAACTTCCTTAGTCACAGTTTCCACTGAGGGTAACCTCTTTTTAAAATAATCTCTCCTCTTATGAAGCTAGATGGTCAACACATTTAATGTATTTTATTAAGTGTGCATACACTCATCATCATTTTGTAAAACTGTCTAGCTTATTTATACCAATGAACTGGAGGTAAAAATATCCTTCATCTTTTATATCTTCACTTTTTTTGTTTAAAATTGTGTCAAAAAAAGATTTCCCAATGAATCTTTTTCTGAGGCGTAGGAAAAAATTAATAAGAAAATGCAAAAAAAATAGTGTTTATTTTATAGAGGTGATATAATCCCTCAAGAATTGTGTCTCTTTTCATCAAAAGATGATTACCATCTGAGCCTTATCTTCTTTATTTGATCTACAGTGTAAAGAATCACTATTCATTATTGTTTATAGAAGACTTCTATCTTCTCCCTGAAGACTTTGTTAGGACTGAACATGGATAAGCCTTCTCTGCTGACCCTAAAGTGTGCAGACACTATAGCTAAAATTGTTCAGCTCAGTGTGCAGAACTCTCTCTCTCATTTTCTCTTTTGTTCTTCACAATAGAGAGGTGTGTAAATCCATCAATCCTAAGGAACAATGCCACAGCCCTGAAGAATCCCTACCATGCTCCTCATATTGACCTGGCATCCAGGACTTTGGGAAACTAAAATTATCATTCACTTTAAGCAAGTTCCTTATTTACATTCTTTCTGCTAAGACACAGAGAATTACCTGCATCTCTTTCATATCACAGTACAAAGGGAGTGTGAAAAGACTTCAGTTCACGTATATTAAATATATTTCTCTTTGAGAAATGATACTGAGTGGAGAAGCTCTTGATTCAGGATTCTGATGCCTTAGATTCTAACTTTCTCATGAAAGTCAATGGCCATCTTATAGTAAAACCATGTAACCTGAAAAGTAGAACTGAAAAAGAAGTAAGGAAAAACTTTTCAAAATTGAAAAAAAGGGGAGGGGATCCTATAAAAGAGAAATTACATAGTTAATCACTTAACAGAGAAGAGCAAGAACCAAAGACTGTCATTTTTCAAGGGCAGTGAGTGGTAAGATACAGAAGAGACAGACAGCCTTTGAGAGTAGAATTCCTGATCATTCCATTTTGGGGCCAGCATTTTTTTAACTACTTTTCTGGGCTTAAAAATCTGCATATGCTTTCTCTTCTAACATATCTATCAAGCTGAGTGGATAGTTTTTAATCTATCAATATATTAATTTAAAAAACAAATCCATATCTCATAAAACAATGGAAACATAGGAAAAAGATTCATAAACAGTTTTCTTGTTCCTGATATGAATCTTTATATACTGCCATTAGTCTGCTCTGTTCCATCTTGTATCTCTTCTGTGCTTACTGAATGAAGAATAATTTCTCAGAAGACCTTTCTACAGGTCTTGGAGGATGAGAGAGTTTATAAGCTACCATGTCACTAACTGTAAAATCCTGAGCAGGGGGGCCTTAATCTGACACAGGGCACCCTGCAGTCCAAGGCACTGTCCCTCAATGCCAGATTGTAGAGTAAATAAGACTCTCAACTTGAACATAAACTGGATAGAAGTTGAAGACTTGACCCCCATGTACATCTCAAATATTTTGATGTTTGTCATTTTTACACATTTTTGGTAGGTGAATCATTATGTCATTTTAGAGAAAAATGATACCATCTCTGCCAAATCAGAAATCAGGTTTTCATCTTTTATTTTTTCCAGAATAGTTTAATAAGGATAATATCCATGTGACATATGGCAACATCTAGATGCTTTTATTTTTCTTTCTCCCCTCTTCCTATACATGGGTCTGTTGACTAAGAGACACTATCATCTAACTACTCAGTGTCTTTCTTTACCTTCAGAAAAGACAGTCCTGGTTCACAAACTACTTTGACAGTCTTTCCTGAAACATTCTGTACAAAGTGCAAAGTGTTGTCATTTGCATTTTCTGCTGTTGGTGTGAGGTGATATGTACAGGTATTGAGTTTACAGTGGTAATATGAATAAGTTCTTTTTCTAAACTCGAGGGAGACACTCAATCATGAAAATGGCACAGAGTGACTCCGAGGGGATAAAACAGAGTTATCTGGATACTCTGTCTGGGGCATTCTAATGACTCTGTTGGTGACAGCTTGTCTGCTGTCTGGTGGTATTAATAAAGAGCACTTTTTCTGAGGAAATTGTTGCACTGGCTTGGCTTTCATGTGACCTGCCAAGGCGTATACCCTGTCACTTTGAGTCACTTTGCATTACACTATGGACAAAGGTCCCTTGGAGAATGGTACCTGGGAGTTTCACTGTCCTGGTACTTTGTTTTTATTCTCAAGAGGAACCTGTAACCATTTAAAATAGATATTTGCCTCAAGCAACCGGAGAAAAACAAGAACCAGCTCATTTACATACTTCAGCTTAATTATCGCTACTTCACTGAGCATAAAGTATGTATATTTAATGGGACAGAACTAAAATATATCTTCAGAATATAACTGATAACACTGGTAGTAAGATCACATCCTTCATGTTCAGTAGACAAACCTGAGAAGTGATGGGTGCAGGACTGGGAATTTGAGAGGTATTCTCAGGAACAAGGGACTCAAATGGGCTTCTTTATAATGGAGCAAAACTAAACTGATTCAGAAGTAGTGACCCAATTTAGTCTTATCTGAGGTTCAAAACAGCTTATTTCATGTGTTTTTGACAGTTGTACATTTTGTTATCCTATAAGGTTAATGAGAGGAAGTCAAGGTTATAAGAGAATGACAAAAGGGAAATACCACACTAAAGTCTGTTTTTTTTGTGGTGATTTGACCTAAAGAAAAAGCACTTAGCTTCTGAATTCTCATAAAAGCTCATTTTTAATAAGACTTGTGATAATAGTTGTGAGAAAAGTTTATCTTTGAAGACTTTAAGCAGAATATTTTTTATATCACTGAGACTGATTGATACAGATAACCTACCCTGCAAATATTCATTTAAATTCTTACTCAATAACCTAAAAAAAAACCAAACTCAGAGTAATTAAACCCTATTTATTATTGCATGGAACAATCATGCCATTATTTCAAACAGAAAAAAGGAATGAGAAAAACAGAGGAAGAGAGAGAGAGAAGATAAAAGACAAGAGATATTCTGGTTGTAGAAGCTCATTAATTTAGCTCATGTAGCTCATTTATTTAGTTAAGTGACCAAAATGCTTACTATGACTCATGAATGTGGTTAATTTGAAAACCAACATATTAGTGAATAATGTCTGTCCAATTAAGCCTAAAAGCCCAGTCCACAAGCAGCTGGCATGTGAAGGGAGCGATAACTGAAACTCACCAGAAGGCAACCTTTTCCCTGTTTCAAGGCAGAAGTGGGAGAAACAGCACACAGCCAACACAGCATAGAAAAAGTCCTAAAGAATATTCACCAGAACAGCAGGGCTTCTACCTCTGACTAGCTCCAGACAAAAGAGTTTTCAGTCTTTTCAAAAAATTATGTAGTAAAAATACTCAAAAAGTAGAAGAAGGGAAAGGAGTGTGTAAATTTGTCCAGATCTGCGGAGAGAAACATTAGCCTTATTCCTCTTTCGTCATATCTGACTTCTCTTCAGCACTGTTTGATTAAAGAGAACTGTTGACAAGATGCTGGATGGGAGATCATACCTGAGTGAGCAGTACCAGGATGACAGAACTGCGTAGAGCAGCGGGAGTAGGGGGGTCCTATTAAACACACTTCCTTGACATCCCTCTGAGAGATCCCCTTTATCTGAACAAAAGTTAGCTACAATTTCCTGATATTGCGTATCCAACTCTTTATATTCCTTATACAATTTCCTCATATATAAAAGAAAGAATTGTTGCAACATATGCTTCTGTGTGATGCCAATAAATAGACTAGCCTGTCATCTGCTCAAATGAGAGGACAATAGTGAAGGGACTGGTGAAAGCTGATTATATATTAATAAAATGAAGGTATAAGTGGATGTGTGGCATAGTCTGTATTTATGAGCAAGTTCTAATATTAATTGAATGGTGAAAATGAAGAGTAAGACCATACAATGAAGAAAGTCACCTGCACAACACTCTAAAAAGATTAAAAAGTTATAAATCACCAACCTATTCAGTCTCTTATTAATTTGGAAATAAAAAAATCTAATTTTCAATGAACCACTCAATTCCAAGGATTAACTCAAAAGTAAACCATTCTTTGGTATCCTAAGTGTATTCTAGGTAAGTGTATTAGCTTCTTACTTTCAAGAGGGCAAAATGTATTTGAGAACTTATATTCTCACGGACTCCTTCTTAGTTTGCTTTATTTTAATAGAGGGTTGGACTAGAATTTAGAGTTGTTTCAGGGACAAATCAAAACAAATTTACCAAAAGCTGTTTTGGTTTGGTTTCCTTTAGAGGAGAATAAGTTGGAACAATTCTTCCTTTTATAAATATGACTATTCTAGTCGATTTTCAGTTTCTCATAGAAACTTATTTTCATCCTGTCTGTTGTTCTGAGGCAAAAGCTATAATTTTCAACCAATTTGTTTTTATCATTTGGTGTATTTCATTATTATAATTTCAGCTCTAAAATATATCTCCTTAAGTCTGGGTTACATTTGTATATGTATATGCATGTGTACATATACATGTATATGTATTTTGAACTATCATATATACATTTGAACTAAATAATAGTAAACACATATTCATATTCTATATCATATGTGCACACATACATACACTATCTCTTAGTTCAACATAACATAAAATCACATTATTTAAAATGTTACATTTTATCCCTGCTTGATAGCTTAATGCAGTACTTGTATTTCAAAAGTAAGGTATGAAGAATATAGTCCAATCATTTTAAGTTAGATTCCAAATCCACTAAAGTTATAGGAGGTGCCCTAAAGTTCTATGTGTTGAATACTGTAGTATGTGAATAGAAACAAAGTCTGTCCCACACAAGTAGAAAACAGACTACTAAATTCTTGGCAGCAGGCATTTGACATGCAGTTCTTTTCCTGCCTCAAGTGAATCAAGCCTGAAAACAACCTCACACATGCTCACAAAAAAAGACAGTGTATCAGAAATGCATTCCCTTATTTTTGTGGTATTTGTTAATTAGATTAGTTTAAAGTCTGCTATTCCAGAAACATTTTAGGTGGTTCCTCCTAGAGATAATTATTAAAGGATTACTGAGCATTTACCATGGGCCAAGCATAATTCAAGGAACTGAAATAAAATCCTACCAATTAATAGAGTGTACAGAATTATTCTAAAAGTTTCTATGCTATGTTATGAAAACAACATTTGTACAAAGTTTAAGAGGAATAGCAGACCTTCTTCTCTCTATGCTTAGCTCACTGTAAAAAAAAAAAAAACCCACCCTACACATATGAGAAGGCAGAAAACACATTCACACAAATGTCCTATGTACAAGATAAGATCAGTTGGGAGAGGTGTAAAGATACTGGAGAAACTGAGGACCTGACAAAGTGTGTGAAAGTTTGGACAAACTTTCTGTGTAAATATTGTCATTAATTTCAGGCATCAGACATGTATTCAGCTTAGAAGATGCCACCAAGGGACTTTCCTAGTGGTCTCGTGGTTAACAATCAACCTTGCAATGCAGGGGATGGGGCTTTGATCCCTGGCTGGGTAACTAAGACTTCACATGCTGTGGAGCAACTAAGTATTTTAAGGCAGTAAAGTCTGAACTTTAGTTCAGTATGGGCCTATGAAATTCATAAGGGATCAAGATGATCATGGTAAGAATGGATAGACATAAGGTCAGGCACGGGATGCATGTAAGTGACCATGTAAAAAAGGAACAAGCAGCAAAGGAAATCTCCTGAGGAAGGAAAAAAGTAGAGAACAATTACAATGCCTGCTCCACAAGTAGCAGCCAAGGAGGGCTCTTGTTCGAGCTTCTTCAGCTATTTTTAATGCCGATTTCTAGCATCAAAGCCTGTATGCAGGTCAGGAAGCAATAGTTAGAACTGGACATGGAACAACAGACTGGTTCCAAATAGGAAAAGGAATATGTCAAGGTTGTATATTGTCACCTTGCTTATTTAACTTATATGCAAAGTACATCATGAGAAACACTGGGCTGGAGGAAGCACAACCTGGAATCAAAATTGTTGGGAGAAATATCAATAAGCTCAGATATGCAGATGACACCACCCTTATGGCAGAAAGTGAAGAAGAACAAAAGGGCCTCTTGATGAAAGTGAAAGAGGAGAGTGAAAAAGCTAGTTTAAAGCTCAGCATTCAGAAAATTAAGATCATGGTATCTGGTCCCATCACTTCACAGTGGAAATAGTGAGAGACTTTATTTTGGGGGGCTCCAAAATCACTGCAGATGGTGACTACAGCCATGAAATTAAAAGACGCTTACTCCTTGGAAGGAAGGTTATGACCAACCAACATAGCATATTAAAAAGCAGAGACATTACTTTGCTGACAAAGGTCCATCTAGTCAAGGCTATGGTTTTTCCAGTAGTCATGTATGGGTGTGAGAGCTGGACTCTAAAGAAAGCGGAGCACCAAAGAATTGATGCTTTGAACCGTGGTGTTGGAGAAGATTCTTAAGAATCCCTTGGACTGCAAGGAGATCCATCCAGTCCATCCTAAAGAAGATCAGTCCTGGGTGTTCATTGGAAGGACTGAGGTTGAAACTGAAACTGCAGTACTCTGGCCACCTGATTCAAAGAACTGACTCATTTGAAAAGACCCTGATGCTGGGAAAGATTGAGGGCACAAGAGAAGGGGATGACAGAGGATGAGATGGTCGGATGGCATCACCAACTCAATGGACATGAGTTTGGGTGGGCTCCGGGAGTCGGTGTTGGACAGGAGGGCCTAGTATGCTGCAGCTCAGGGGGTCACAAAGAATCAGACATGACTGAGCGACTGAACTGAACTGAGCATTAAAACAGAGCACCAACTGTGGTGGTGATTTTTAACTGTGCAACTTCTGCTTGCATGGAAATGGTCATATTTTCAACTTATGTACTCAAACTATCAGCTATGGCTATGTCCTAATTCAGAAGAGGAAAGAACAGATCAGATGCACAGGTGTGAATATGCAGGTGGTTTTGGCCTGAGACAAGGCTTGGAGTTCCTCTCTAGCTACCCTATAGGCCAGTGAGAAGCCTCCATTCTGACTTGGAAAACAACTCATTAACTCTTCAGTTGACTCCACTTAAAGGTTCATGTACACAGTTAGATCCTTCTAGGACCATAGGTAGCCTTTACAGGTGTTTCTGAAGTCCCAGAGACAGGTAAGACACTTATTTTAGTAATGCTTATCCAAGACATTAAAAAACATTCAGATAGTTGCAAATGGAACCTCAGCCATCCTATGTGTTCCAAACCATTACACCACATGGAAGTGGACTATGGAATAGTAGATTTTTTGAAACGACAGATTTGCATTAAGTAAAGCACATTCATAATATGCATTGCTGGACCACAGTTAGGTAGAGCTACAGCTGAACGGAACTTCAGCATTTCATTAATTTTACAGTGAAAAACAACTCTCTTAGGCAAAAAGTGTTTATACTAAAGATCCTCTGGAAAAGAAAAGAAAATAAGCAAAGATTGCAGTGTGAGAGTTAAAAACATCTACTGGAGCCCTTTGTCTTTTTATTTTACTTGGAGATATGTACACACATAATAAAGTAGAATGGAGATATAGATCTGATCATCTAAGATGTGAGTATATACTGTATACAGCACAATGTTGGAAATAATTGCAGACTTTGAGAACTGAGAGACAGTCCTCCACTTTCATTTAATACTATTCTCCATATTACAACAATGTTTCTAATCATGGAGAGGCTTTAGAAGAAATAAACATTTAACAATAAACTGAAAAGTGAAGCTGAGAATGCTGATCCAATTTCCTCCCTGGACAGTTTCATAAGGTAGTTTATAGTGTGGATATGTCAGATCTTTGAAATTTCTAGTTTATGAGGATTAATGAGTAGAGTAAGAATTATTTTTTTATGGCTCTAATCCTTGGTAGCATGAACATTTTTTCATCTGATTATGTGGGTTCTCTTATCTGCCTGTTGTTGTTCAGTCGCTAAGTCGTGTATGACTTTTTGAGACCCCATGAACTGCAACATGCCATTCTTCTTTGTCCTTCACCATCTCCTGGAGTTTGCTCAAACTTTCATGTCCATTGAGTCAGTGATGCCATCCAACCGTCTCATCCTCTGTTGGCCCCTTCTCCTTCTGCCTTCAATCTTTCCCAACATCTACGTCTTTTCCATTGAGTTGGCACTTCACATCAGGTGGCCAAAGTATTGGAGCTTCAGCTTCAGCATCAGTCCTTCCAATGAATATTCAAGGTTTATTCTTTGTAGATTTGACTGATTTGGTCTTGCTGTCTAAGGGACTCTCAAGAGTTTTCTCCAGCACCTCAGTTCAAAAGCATCAATTCTTATTGTCTACTCTGGAGTAATTGTATTTAAGAGTAAAAGTAATATTTGTAATAACTGTGGAATTATTTATATTTCATTTGTTAATGCTGAAATAGCCAAAAAGTACTACCTAAGTAGGAGTCCCAGTTAACATTGCTATTCAACTATTACGTAAAGTATGCTGCATCCAATTAATAAGAAAGACTCCAATTACTGACATGTTTTCAGATGGTACAGTGTGTTCATAGATCAGTATGCCATTTTATCTCTGCATGTACAAACTTGGATTTCTCTTTCTTTTGTTTCTTCATCCCCACTTCTTTTCTTCTTGGAAGTCATTCCCTTCTTAATCAAGCAAAGTGAGAATACTTACCTAAGCAGGGCTTTGCTCTTCACCACTCCTCTGGTATCCTCTGAATAACAGGAAACACTCCCTAATCCAAAGACAGCATCACTTCATCCTGTGTAAGTCCTGCTCCTGTCCCCCCTCACCTAAATGGTTGTGCTTATTTTGTGTTAGAGACCCTTCCTCCCATAAAGTTTCTGGAAGTTGAGTACCATTACCAGAAGTGAAAAACAGGCATTATTTCATGCTTTTGATAGTCCACCTTTTTATTGATTCAACTAACTCTTACTGTATACCTAATATGCACTTATCACTGTGCGGAAAGCCACAGAAGAAAATACAAAACAAAACCAAATAAGCATAGTCCTTCTTTTCTAGGAGTTTACAGCCTGGTAAAGGTGAAACACACAGACAAGCTAGTGGCATCAAGTCAAAGAGTTAAAGAATTAGACCTCCAGTGTCAGAGGCTCCTAAGTTTGAACCCTGCTTACCAGCTGTGTGATCACTGGGAAGCTACTTTGTCTTTCCATACATCAGTGTCTTCATTTGTAAAATGCAAGTGATGTCAGTAACCTACCTCCTGTGTTTGTTGTGAGAATTTGAGAAGTTTATGTAGTTAAAGCAGTTCATGATGTTTGATTAGCTTTCAAAAGTGATGTCTTGTTATAAGATGGGCTCAGCATGGGTAAAGCACAGATTAAGGCAAAGGCAAGCAAGGAGTGTCTGCTTAGAAACATTTAGAGATCACCTTTGGGGGTTGCTCAGGAAAGTCTGTTCATACAGTAACTTTTAACCTGGAAAGAAAAGTTAGAGACACTGAAACACTTTCTTCCCTTTTTTGTTGAGAAGGAAAACATTGGCCCCTTGAATTAAACGCCCTCTCAGTTGATGAAGTTAAATGACCAGGAAGACTCAGTGCGGGATTTTTGGTACCCTGTGAAGCATCAGAGCACAGGCTTGATGGTAATATCTTTTATCATTGGCTCCTACATGCAGGTGCCTCCGCTACCATTCAGTCATAGATGATAGCCGGGAAGATAAATGAACTCGGGAGAAGCAAAGAACAATACAGCAGTTTTTTAATCTGTCACAGTTCTTCCCCCACTTCAAACTTGACTTGACAACTGCATTTATTTCACATCACAATTGCCACAGGTTAATAATATTGTTTTATCAGGAAACATTTATCTTGAGGAAGAAAGTTATCCTAACGCAGCAGATAACTTATCCAAGGACAAAGAGAAACGGGGCTGTGTCTTGAGGGTAATGCTAATGCCTGGCATGCTATAAAAATAAATGAAATCTGATTAACACTATTGGAGAGAAGAATAAGTCATAGCTTCTATGAAATATTATTTTCCTGATTGGAACCATTTCCATTTTTTGTCAGCTTAAAACATTGTATTAAAGATGAGATGACTTTAGAACGTTGACAGATATCTCAAACCCTATGATTATAAATGGTTGTTATAGGCATGTAATCCTGAGGGCTTAGTCTAAAGTATTTTCCCCATAAATTGAAAGAGAAATACACTAGGAATTCACAAGATTTTAATTAAAGTCGTTCAAAAAAATTAAATGGGAATTTTAAAGGCTGGTTCATGAAGCATTTTTAGTAATGAACTTAATTTATAGATGAAACTTCCTAGCAAGTTTGGTGATGCCAAAAAAAAAACCCTTCAAACACACAATATATATTTTCACAGAAGCATTATTATTAATTACTCTGCTTTTACCAATCCACAAAGTTCAGTTCATTTGCAGCTCCACTCAAACATGTAGTCTTAAATCTATCTTCCAAAAAAATGATAACAAATGCTTTCTTTACAGGAGGAAAGTAGACCACAAAGAGTTGGACACTGTTATCGTAAACATGAAACTAATTTCTTTTCACTAGTGTACATGGTGAAAGCAGTTGGGCTAGAAGTAAGGAAAAAAGGGAAGAGTATAGTTTATTTCGAATTGGCAGCTGAAATACATCCAGTATAAAATCATTCCTTCTTGTTTTTCTGTAAAATTGCCTGCTACCCAACTGTGGAGCAGTGAAGCTGAGCCAGGCAGAGGCTAATGTGAAAGCCAGGGTGGTGCAGAAAAAGTAGCTGGTGGTTTATAGCCATGCAGATGCGGTTTTAGTAATAATAATAGCTTGCATTTATGCAGAGCCTTTCTTTATGAAGCCTAATGTGTTTTTAAAATATGAGTCTGTTAATTCAGAATGCACCCTTGCGACTAGAAAGAGGACCGGTTTAATTAACACTGTTTTATGGATGAGGAAACTCACAATGTCCTCCTTTGAGGGTGTTCTGGATTCGATATTCTTTTCTGTTGCTAGTTAGACCTTCCTAAGGCAACTGATCACCAAAATGATGACTGAAAACGGGAACAATGAAGGGAGAACAAAGTGGGGATGTTGAAGGGAGAACAAAGAGGGCTTATGCATTTTGAAACGGTTGTAGAAAATGTTCCAAAGAAACTTATTATAATGAACGAGGACTTTGACAAGCCCCACCATGTACTCCAGCGGGGACCTTGGTGGAAGGGGTCGCGATGTGACTTTTTCTTGAAATATCAGCATCTTTTTCCAAAAGTGACCCATAGTGAGACAACAAAGAACTATATACCCCCGGAACTCAGAATCTTTTGGAGAACAAAGGAAACCGTGCATTTTGGTATCAGCCTATCTTTTGCTGCATTTCCCATGCAGCTGTCTAACACAACAGTTGGAACGTTTGCATTGGAAAATCCCAAAGACAGTGGCGTTAAAACAAAAGAAGCAAGATATCTGTAACTGTATTGTTTTAGATACACCCAAGCTTTGATGTACATAAATCAAAAAAATGGTGGTCCTAATGGATTGCTATAAAACTCTTTAATTTTTTTAGTCATTTGAAAGGTGGTACATGCTTATTGAAAATTAGTCATTCATTTTATTATGAGTTAATTCTTCAGTTGGCTCTTAAGTTTCTTAAGAAAGCAGGAAGGGAATAAGTTAACAAATCAGAAGTAAAAAAAAAAAAGATGGTGTGTACCCTATCAATGTCTGTCTTTCCTCAATCTTGGGGAACATGTACTCTTTGCTCATCATACAAATATATGAAAAATCTTTAATATGATTAGTATTATTAAAGACAGGGCAATTTATTTTATTCTGCCTTTCAAGTTAAGTCTAAGAGCATGTACTATTTTATGATTTCAATAGATCGGGACAAATCTTTAAAAAGGGAAAGTATGTTAAATCCTTAATAAGATTTGGCAGAGTGTTCAAAATCATTCGACATGATTCAGCTCATTTAATTCTCTTAAAATTTTGCAAGGAATGTGTTCCCTTCACCCCATCATACAAACATTGAAACATAAGTTTTGGAAGTGCTGGCAGCATGTAGAACATCCCACAGTTGCAGAGTGGAATATGCAGGATTTGGGCCTGGATTTACTGAATTTGGGCCTCCAAAATTCACTGAACACTATGTGGCATCACCTCCATCAAGTGGGTGCATGGACATTCACTGGGGAACTTTAGCTCTTAAAAATTTCTACAAATTACATGTTGTCATCCTCATCTAGGAAAACCCTACTGACTATATTCACAATTTGAGCGGTGATCACATTGTTTCTCTGTTCAAAGTGAGTCTTTCCAAGCACCATTTACTCAACCTGAGGCTCAGTCATTTCTCACAGTCCAGAGGTGTGTCTCCAGCCTCTTCTGGGTCCTTGACCCCTTCCTCAGCAGGAGCTATCACTCTTGTTTCCTGAAAGTATGAATTCAGAGACAGTTTTTATGGGAACCAGATTTATTCACTCCAATAGGGCAGTGAGGGATAAATCGTAAGGGGAAGAAACTACACAGCGCATTCTCAGTAGGAAACACCATGTCTTTACTTCCTCTTTTCCTTTCAGAAAAGTCACCTTTTAATCCTGTGGAGCTGAAGGAACTGCAATGTCTTTACCTGATAAGCTTAATAAACTCTCTCCTTTATCCATCTTCACAATATCTAAAACCAAGGAACAGCTTGTCTTCCCAGAAGATAGGTTGATGCACCCTCTAAGAGCCTTCCTCATCGCCTGAAGTAGACATTACAGTAATGGAATGTATAGAATGAATTTCTTTACTAGGATGGTCTTAAACCTTGGAAGATAAGCAGGAGGAAGGAATGAGAAGTGACAACTGGGAAAACCGGTGTTATTATTCTTGTCTTTACCTCTGGATGTCCATGCTTTCTCCATAGCACAGTTCAGATTGTATTCAAAAATTAGGAGAAAAGCTAATACATCATATTTTTAAGCCTAGATTTATACATTCACTCTTCACTGTTGGTCGTTTAAAATATATTAAGAGCAATAATTTCATTTTAGCCTACATTTTTAAACCTAACAATTGAGAAGTATCTTTAAATGTTTTTTTTAGAATAAATGATACAGTCTCTTGTAGAAATCAATATCTGACAAAATATTTTAGTATATCAAGAAATCAAGAAATAATAGTTTCAGTGAATTTTATTCTAAAAATATTTCATATATTTGAAAAATAATTTTTGTGTCCTTACTATCAACATACAAACCACAATTGATTTATCATAATCTAGAAACCCCTGAAATTAAGGGGAATGTGAATACATGCAAATATTTTCCAAAAGTTTATTTTGGAAGTCAAAATAACTATTAAAAATATGAAAATAATGTTTTTCAAGGAACACTTTTTTCTGACTATCCTTTCTTTAAATTTCAAAAAATTTAGAATAATGACATTAAAAAATAGATAAATTATTTCATTAATTAAGACATGAAATCAATGTACAGATTGTTACACTTTATTAAAAGATGAAATTAAATTCTTGGTTTACATTAATAGAGTAATAGAAGAGTAAAATTATTTTTGTGTATGGTGTTAGAAAGTGTTCTAGTTTCATTCTTTTACAAGTGGCTGTCCAGTTTTCCCAGCACCACTTGTTAAAGAGATTGTCTTTTCTCCATTGTATATTCTTGCCTCCTTTGTCAAAGATAAGGTGTCCATAGATGCGTGGATTTATCTCTGGGCTTTCTATTTTGTTCCACTGATCTATATTTCTGTCTTTGTGCCAGTACCTTACTGTCTTAATGACTGTGGATTTGTATAGCCTAAAGTCAGGTAGGTTGATTCCTCCAATTCCATTCTTCTTTCTCAAGGTTGCTTTGGCTATACGAGACAGCAAAAGGAACGCAGATGTACAGAACAGACTCGTGGACTCTGTGGAAGAGGGCAAGGGTGGGATGATATGGGAGAATGGCATTTAAACATGTTAATTATCATATGTGAAATCAATCGCCAGCCCAGGGCTGATGCTCGGGGCTGGTGCACCGAGATGACCCAGGGGGAGGGAATCAGGAGGGAGGAGGGAAGGGGGTTCTGGAGGGGGAGCATATGTAAACCCATGGCGGTTTCATGTCATTGTATGGCAAAACCAACACAATAAACTAAAGAAAATTTAAAAAAAAATCTAAAATAAAATAAAATGTAAATCATGGGAATGGGTCTGGTGAGGTCTTTACAACCTCCAGACATTCTTTTGATTCACTGTAATAACTAATTTGAGAGTATATAACTCCAGTGCTAATGCTAGCAAGGGGGTATTCTTTCTACCCACTTCTGATGCCTATGTCAGAATCTTTCTCTATCTCCTTTATATTTTAATAAAACTTTATTGTACAAAAAAAAAAGAAGAGTATAATTATAGCAACTGACATAAATGGAATTGGATGTGAAAATTTCAACATAAAAGTAAAAAAGTTATGCCAATAAAAGTAATCCCCAAAACAAACATGTTTATTGCTTTAATTGCACCCAGAATTACCTTTTTGACATTTCAAGTAACCATAGAGAATTGATATCCTCAGTACATAAAAGCTTTTAAATCAATTTCTTTGTGATACATTTTACAATTGTTGAAAAGAACTAGCCCATTCCCCTCCATTAAGGTAAGCCCATCCCTAAACTATCAAATAGTTGTATTTATTTCCTAAAACTCCCACCTCTTGCAGAATAAAAAACTGCTCAGAAAGGTACTTAGATTCACCATGAAGCTGATCGCAGTATGTGCCATTCCTTTTGGACCTTTTCCCAAAGGATTTAATTACTAAAGTGCCCCAAGCATGTTTGCCTTTACATTATTGGTTTTGCAAATAAAATAGCACAATGATAAATAAAGATAATGACAGTGCTTTCGGGATCACCATTTTATATTTTCGAACAGTAAAATCTAGTTTTCTGGTCCAAGTTTATGCTAGTTTTACATACTACAAAAATATCCAATGTTCTGTGCCATAATAACAATGAAAGCCAACTAATACTAAAAGAATAATTAATGTTAGAAGGATTAAAAATATATACTGAAAAAAATAAAGCTTACTGATTTAAGAAATCTACACCCAAAGATTTTAAATTCTCACAGTCTTAATGACTTATACAGGAAACTCAAATTATGTTCATCATGACCAACTTTAGATTTTCTAAACTTTTTGTATTTGTTTGTGTTGTTTGTATTTTGTGACATTTGTATTCCTAGATTGAATACATTTTTAATTAGTACTGCTATCTAGCTACCTTTATAATGGTCAGTGGCTCTCCTTTAATTATCTTCTTACAACCACTATCACCCTTTTAAGTTTTCTTCGATGTCACTTTGAAAAAGTGACAATACATGTAGGGTTAACTATTATTTCAACCATTTTGATTACACACTATGCCTTTTGACCTTCTTGAAATCACCTGACCCTTACTTAAGACCTTTGCATAATTACCTATCCAATTTTCTTATCTTCCTCTTCTTTTATATGCTTTTTCCTTCTCTTAAAGTTCCTGCAATACAGCTGTGGTCATTGCCAAAGTCATGGTAACCTTGTTAGAATTCTCCCCAAAGTCTTCACAAGATAACCAATCAATGACTATTGCTTTATCTCAGAGTCTAGTCATTCCTAAAACTATTGTCTTTTTTGTTCTTTAACAAAGTGTTAATTAGCTTGACCAACTTTTCTTTCTATTCATTGTTTAGGAGAGAGTAAGACCAGCACAGAGTGTTTAGCTCCTATGCTTCATTATGTAGATAGCTTTTTTGCGTGACTATGATACTTCTTCTATCCATGAAAATATTTACTACATTCAACATCTCTCCACTTTGTAAAAGGAGCATAGTTATATTCATATGAAAAAAAAAAGTTGAATTCTACAGCAATAGGACTAGGATTATAAGATTTTCAGATATGGCTTTTATACTCATGATATCTGAAAGATTTTCTTAAATATATGTCTATGCCAGTGGTTCTATAAGTAGGGACCTCTGACACCTGGGTGTTTCTGAGACAATTTCAAGGGTCTTCAAATTCAAAAGTGTTTTCATAAAAGCAAAATGTTACCTGCCTTTTCACGTTTTTGGTACTTGTACCAAGGATGGAAAGCTGTAGTGGACAACTGCTGGTGCCGTAGCCTGTATTAAACTGCGGCGGCGATGGTTGTTTAGTCACTAAGTCATGTCCGATTCTTGTGGCTCCATGGCCTGTAGCCCGCCAGGCTCCTCTGTCCATGGGATTTCCCAAGCAAGAAAACTGGAATGGGCTGCCATTGCCTTCTCCAGAGGATCTTCTAGGTCCTTAGATTTAACCTCTGTCTCCTGTATTGCAGGCAGATTCTTCACTGCTTATCCATCAGGGAAGCCCTGTATTGAACTGTACTAGAAGTCATAAAATTTGTTAAAGATTGTCCTAGACAGAGCAGTAAAAATTATTCTTTTTATTAAATATCTACTCTTGATTACATATTTTTAATCTTGTGCATAACAAAATGAGAAGAATGTGTAAATCGCTACTGCATTTGAAATCAAGTGATAATATTAAGGAAAACATTTTGTGTGATTGTCAGATTTATGAGCCTAACCTAGCTGTATTTTTCATGGAAAACTGTTTACCCATGAAAGGATGACTGATAGACAAAAATATGGTATTAGACATTTTCACAAAAAATTTATAAAGGAATCTGTTACTTCAGGCAAATTCTATTAGTATTTGTCACCAATTATAAAACTTGAGCTTTCCTGTAAGACTTAAAGTTTTGGAGAACTGTATCAGCTACAATGAGTTTGATAAAACTCCAGTAGTTAAAAATTTTCTCATGAAGTTGTTTATAACAATTAATGTGTTTTTTGATGTGTGTAAGCATTTGGAAGATCTGCATAACCCAGTGAAACAATATTTTCCAAGTGACCCAAGGTTCGATGTTATAAAATCACGCGTAAGTAAAAGATTCATTCAAAGTGTAAAATCAAAGGGTTTTAGTGCAACAGATATGATTTCATACTCCACATTGTTACTAATTTTTAAGAAACTAATAGTTGTCTAGTTTGAATATTGATTCAAATACCTGAAAAGTTACCTATTAAAATATTTCTCCCATTTCCAATTACCTATCTTTGTGAGGTTGAATTGTCTTCATATATTTCAGCCAAAGCAACATATCCCAACAGATTTAATGTAGAAACAAATATGATAATTCTCCTATTTTCATTAAGCTTGGCAATAAAGAGATTTGTAAAATGTAAAGTAATGCAATACTTCTCACTGAATTTGGGGGGTGAGGGTGTGAGATAGTTAATTTGTATAAAGACTGTTAAGTTAGCATATCAATGAATTCCTACTGTAATTGAGTCAATGAATATATAGTTTGTTTAAATTTTAAATTTGAATGTGGTAAATATGAAGACACATAAACCATATAAGTAAAAGTTTAATAATTTTTCAGGATGCAAGGGGGTCCTGAAACAAATTGTTTGAAACTGCCACTCAACCTTGATTTGCCCAAGTCTAGGTTTTTGGATTTCTGTTTCTGAGAACATTCATGCATAGGTATATTAATCTCATCTGTGCTATGACTTTAAATGCCTTCTCTAACCCAGTTACTCACAAATTCATATACCCAACCCTGGCTTCACCCTTTAACTCCAAACTTACGTAAATTACTGCCAATGAACATTTCTACTTGGACATCTAATAGGCATCCCCAAATTAATATTGTCTACACTCTAACTCAATATTCCACTCTAAAACTGTTCCTTCCCCAATCTTCCTTGTTCTAGTACCTGGCAAGGTCCTGACTTCAAGTGTTAAAAGAAAAACCTCATCTTCATCCTTGACTCCTCTCTTCTCTCGCACAGCAGAGCCAACTGAGGGTCATCAATCTTGACAACTCTACCCACAAATTACATCTCAGATCTGACCGGTTTCACCACTTCTGCTGCTACTGCCCTGACCTGACACAACATCATCTCTTTCATGGATTATTTCAATTTCTGAACTGGTCTTTCTTTTATGCGCTTGATTCCTCAATCATCCAGGTTAGGCTAGGTTATACTCAAGCAACCAATACTTCCAGAAGTCTAATCTGTCTATCTACACATATGTGTGTGTGTGTGTATATGGGCTTCCCAGGTGGCGCTAGTGGTGAAGAGTCCACCTGCCAGTCCAGGACACATAAGAGATGCGAGTTCAGTCCCTGGGTCAGGAAGATTCCCTGGAGGAGAGCATGGAAACCCACTCCTGTATTCTTGCCTGGAAAATCCCCATGGACAGAGGTACATGGCAGGCTACACTCTATAGAGTCACACTGAGTCACACACAACTGAAGTTAGCATGTATATATATATGTATATATATACATACATACATGTAATTACACATAATCTGTGAGCCTCATAAATGCAGGAGACCCAGGTTTGATCCCTGGGTCAGGAAGATCCCCTGGAGAAAGGAATAGTAAACCACTCCAGTAGTCTTGCCTGGAAAATTCCATGGACAGAAGAGCCTGGTTGGCTATAGTCCATGGTGTCGCAAACAGTCAGACATGACTGAGCAACTTTAACTTTCATAACATATATACATCTCAGAGTGAGAAGGTAAATCTAAAATTCATCGCAATTCAGCCAGGAATTTTCCCCCATATTTCTTGGCTCAGGGCTCTTGGAATAGAGCCTCATGAGTGACTAGTCTCCATGGGAAAAAGAGGGATCTCCAGTGGATTTCACAACAGTGATTAAATTCTCCAGCAGAAAAGTGACAGGTATGACTGCTGCTCACAAACCATTGGCTCCAACTAGTCATGTGATAGTACCCAACTGCAGTGAACCAGAAGAGCCATCTGTGCATGAGCCTAGAAGACAGAGAGCCATAAGTATTTGGTGGTGGTAGTGGTGGTGGGTTAGTCACTAAGTTCTGTCTGACTCTTGTGACCCCATAGACTGTAGCCTGCCAGGCTCCTCTGTCCATACGATTCTCCAGGCAAGAATCCTAGAGTGGTTTGCCCTTTCCTTCTCCAGAGGAGTATCTGGTGAACAGCATGCAAATAAGAAGTTTCCATATAAATGCAAGAAAGGAAAGATGAATTGTTCTTTGACTGTAAACAAGTAATCTTCAAGTGATTTTGAACTTTTCCCAATAAATCAATCTATTCTGAACAGTTTATTTTCTTGTCTCAAGAAATGCCTTATCTTTTGAATGCATAGCTTAACAGCCATAAAAGAGAATGTTCTTAAAAATATAGGTAAGGTTACATAAGCACAGCTGAATTCTACTGGGGAAAAAGCTGTATAATTTTTCAAAATTAAAAGAGTTAATTTAAGATTTTGCAATTATGTGCTAGCTACATGATGCCTCAATGTTTCATAGAATTCATGCTTAATATCTATATGATATATGTTATAATATATATATATGTCATATTTATATTTATATGTCATATTTATATGCAGATCAATTAAGGATTCTGCACCATAAAATTCACCCATTGTAAGTATACAGATGGATGGGTTTTAGTAAACTTATGTAGTTGTGCAGCCTTCAACACAGTCCAGTATTAGAACAATTCTATAATCTTATGAAGTTTTATATGACCCTTTACAGTCATTATCTGCTCCTACCTTGAGCCCTAGGCAGTCACTGATCTGTTCTCTGTCTTCACACTATTACTTTTTCTAGGAAATTAGAATATCTTGGCATTCCCTATGCATATATAAATAAAATAATAGGTCCCTAACATTTCTAAATATATATCTCAAAGGAATAGTGCATAGTTGTCTTCGATATCAACTGAGAGCAAAATAAGTTTTGCCAGGTGAATTTTTTTTTTCTTATTTGGCAGATTTCAAATTTAATTTCAAATAGATTTAGGTGCATTTAATGATTAGAGCAGAATTACAATAGTATTATAGAAATTTAGAAATCAGACAAAATCTTTAAGCATAAAAGAACTCCCTAGGGAAATATTTTAGAGCATTATATAAGATAATTAAGAAACTTTCAGGGAAAATAGTTATATTTCAAGAAAGGCAGAAAAATAATCATGTCTGAAATCAGAGTTTCCTTCAACTTTTTACATCCACTGTAAAATATCCAAGGTCATTTTTTAAACACAGAATTTATAGCTGGAAAACTTGCCAAGTAAGAGAATAGCAACCATACATCACTGAAGTCATAGGTGCTGTCACAGAGAATTTCAGCATGATTCATTCCCAAATAATGAAGCAAATGAGAGTGGTTAAAGAAGTTCACCTTCAATTATTCTAAAATATCTCCCACACTGTTCTGACCATAGTGATTGAGAAGAAAGTACGTTTAGAATTTAAAAAAAAAAATCTTTGTACTTCAGGTAACTCAAAGATAGGTTATCTACTGCTAGTCTCTTCACTTAAGAAAGTTATATTTTCAAAAAAAAAAAAGAAAGTTATATTTTCTTAGATTATAGATGTAGGGACTGTAATCTATTCTTTCAGGTGGATAGTCATCACCTAAGTACAATGGCATCTCTGACCTGATGGACATGAGTTTGAGTAGGCTCCGGGAGTTGGTGATGGACAGGGAAGCCTGACATGCTGCAGTCCATGGGGTCATAAAGAATCGGACATAACTGAGCGACTGAACTGAACTGACGTACAAACAATAGATATCCCTAGGAAAAGTGAACTGTTCTAACCATCTGATAATATGCTTTACAGAACACAGAATCTGAGAGAGAAAGATAAAGTAGAGAGGGGGAAAGTGCTGAGTTCTCTAAAATAAACTTAATGTAATCTTAAAGATTGTGGCCAATTATTAACATTTATAAAATGAACTTATTTAAAATGAGGACAAGGAGAGGGCTGACTTCTTTGAGGAGAGTTAGTTGAAATGATTACTTCCACTATGATAAATTTTGTAGCACCTAGCTTATTTTAGTAGATATTTTAAAATTAACCTCTCTCTCTCTCTCTTAAAAATTTTCTTTCTTAAACAAAATGAGACTATATCGAGTAAAGATCACAATATCCTATCAGGAAACTGTAGTCAATGAGATAGTAAGAAAGTGAAGTGAAAATGTTAGTCACTTAGTTGTTTCTGACTCTTGAGACCCTATGGACTGTAGCCCACCAGGCTCCTCTGTCCATAGAATTCTCCAGACAAGAATACTTGAGTGGAATTGCCAATCCCTTCTCCAGAGGATCTTCCTGACCCAGGGATAGAAACCAGTTCTCCTGCATTGCAGGCAGATTCTTTAGTGTCTGAGCCATCAGGGAAGCTCCAATGGGATAGTAAACTTGCCATCAAATGAAAATAGTCAAAAAAGTCCCATAGAAACACATTCAGCACATGTAAGACATTGGATGAAGATGTTCAGCTATGACTGAGGAGTCATCTTCCTTAAAGCTGACATATTCATGGTGAGCTCGTGCCAAGACAAATGCAAGCAGAACTATAGCCTGGAAATACTTAAACATATTATTTGAATTCTCAGAAGTATCATTTTTACTTAAAGTAAACATTGGCATGCAAAGCCAATAGCCTGAGTAATCCGGTCTTGAAGTGTAACTTTATTTGTTATGGGGATTTGCTCAGGGAAGAGAAGGGGAAAAAAATAAACCCAACCTTTCTTCTTCTACTGCAGAGAGAAAATAGTTGTTTCTGCAACACTGGAGACATTCTTTGAGGCCATGTAAGTGACACTGCCTCAAGCTACTTTAACAGTTCACAACTAAGACTCGATTTAATTGTTTTTAGTAAAATGTTTCATTGGCACAGGCACTGGGGGTTGATTGTTGTCTCTCTATTAGCAGATGAATAATTAGCAGATGAATAATAAGTTCTACAGTGAGAATCTCATGCTCTGACCAAGTAGCTGAGTCACAGACACTATGAACTCATCATGAGTAGCTCTCTTAATTCTCTGATGAATCTCTTCTCTTAAACAAAGTGGAACTGATGCTAAATTTAAAAGCTAAGGGCCATCAACTTGGGATCCATAGTCACTCGAGACCTCACCTGGCCTCTGCAGTTGTAAATGAAATTGTTTGTGAATGTGGATGTATATTTTACTGTTCTGGGATAAAGTGTTCATGACTTTAATAAGCCTCACAGAAAAAGCTATGGTCATAAATTTGTGCATATGGGAAGCACTTGTGTTTTAAGCCTCTACCCTTGTTTTGACTGACTCCTCCCTCATCTCATGGCTCCCTGTTGCTTAGGGAACAAGTCAACATCATTAGTTGCACCTTTGGCTGCCTTTCGACACTTGTCTTCCAATCTTAGAGTCTCCTTCACTCCTATCACATTCTAAGTTGCCCCACTGTAATGAGAACAGCTTGGATTTCAAGGTTTGTTTTTCCGTTTTAGGTTCATTATAAAGCATTCCTAAAATACTCTCTATTCATTTCTTACAAGCTTTATTCTTTCACCCATTCTTCAAGCTTATTGTTTTGAAATTTCCCAATTTGGGACAATTGGTTTTAAATTTGCTACCTGAACATCTTTCCAGCTGTCTATCTACTCCTTGTCTTATTCTTGATGAATCAAAGCTGACTCCTTCATAATGAATATTTACCTTCTATCCACTTAAAGTCATCTAGTCAATAAGTCATTGTACATTATTTGCCTAAAATTGATATAGTGATAACGAAGTCACTCAGTCATGTCTGACTGTTTGCGACCTCATGGACTGTAGCCTACCAGGTTTCACCGTCCATGGGATTTTCCAGGCAAGAATACTGGAGTGGGTTGCCATTTCCTTCTCCAGAAGATTTCCCGACCCAGGGATTGAACCTGGGTCTCCCACATTTTAGGCAGACGCCTCACTGTCTGAGCCACCAGGGAAGTGAAATTGATATAGAGCTTACCAATTTGTCTTTTCTTCTTGTAAAGATTCACATTAGTCAGTTTCTACCTTTCTGATACTTTTACTTTGCCCATTATTTCTTAAAGATTATTCTGCAAATTCATTCACAGATTTTTTAAATATGTTAAAATTTGCTAAAAGGAAGACATTTTTATTATTTGAGATTTAAATCTAGTTTTAGTGAAGGGTGGGCTAACATCTATTGCAAACAATCCCCAAATCTCTGTGGCTTAGCATAATCAACATTTACTTCTCATTCATGCAAATCCCAGCATGAATGTTTATAGTCATGCAACTCTACTCTGAAGTCTTTCCTTCTGAAAAGATAACTTGGGACTCAGCTTCTTCAATCCAGTGGTGCTTTTGTGCTTTGTGAATCTGTTGGATTCTCTGCCTCTGACTTGCGGTCAAGAGAACAAGGAGAAGGCAAACTGAGACTCATGCAGAAAATATTGGGAGCTCAAACTCAAAACCCTGGCATGCAGGACTTTCACCATCTTGAATTGCTCAGAACTAAATACGTGGCTGGGAAATATCATCTTTCTCTATGTCAGGAGCATCAATGACTGGTCGTGCACACTTCGCATTGCCTCAGGTAAAAAATGTCTTCCTTGTCAAAGTTTTTTCTACTTCTTCAAATTAAATGCACATCTTCTAATGAAGAAAAAAGTAAAAATGGACATGAAATATAGTTTTTCAAATCTATCATAGTTCTTCCCTCAATTAAAATATTTTTAAGTAACTCTTTGGGGTTGACATTTTTCACATTATTGAATTTCATTTTATTCTGGGTATTGACTTTTCTGATGCAGTTCTTATGGGATTTTGCCTTTGTATCAAAGGGCATGTGTCCTTCTTCTGTCTTCTGTACGTGTGTACTTTTGAAAACGGTTTTCTGTGCAGCAAGAGTTCCTGAACACTTGTTTTAATTATTGCTTCTTTATTCCAGTCATCAATCCACAGGGATTTCTCAAAATCATGCTCATTTCCACATTTCAGACTATGATATTCTTGGATTCAGAGTCTAGTCTGCAGTAGTAAGTACTTTGCTTTTCTTTATCTACTACAACATGACCTTCATGATCTTGACATTATACTGTTCCTTGGTTGTAAATCACGTGACCATTAGCTATAAATGCACAGTGCACACACACCATCTGTGTTACCATCTATCCACCCAGCAACTCTCTCCTCACGTACTGTGTAGTCAGGATTTCCCACTCTCGTGCAGGTTAGCATTGTCCTCCGTGATGCCTCATTGCTGGGAAGTCCTGCACAAGGCCTTCTCCATCCTCTTTAGAGATAAAAGCAAGTCTCTTGAAAACCCATAGGTTCTTGTATATATTGGCTTCTGTCTATAACCCCCAGGTTTCCTCACAAGCTTCTGAGACTTCAAAGTTAGAAGCAGCCTTTGGGCAATGTAATTAAATAGAATGCATTTCATTGAGGTTGAAAAGTTGCTCCTAGTAAGCAATACATCATCACCCTCTGTGTATAGTTGTAAGATTCTTTGAGGCTCTTTCCTTGGAGGAAAGTTATAAAGAGAACTTTTTTCCCCTGTAATCTCTGAAAAGCAAGGCAGCATTGGCTAAAAGTGTTCGCTGCCCTTAAAAAAAATAAAATAAAGTTGAGAGTTTTAGAATTTTAATGACTGATTTTAAATCAAAGTGTTACCCAGAAGTAGAGCAGCGTACTGAAATTTCTGTGTTCTTTTGTTTTCCCAGGTGTTAGCAATCCCTCCCGGCTGAACTATCTCTGTGTTTATCCCATCCTTTGGATCATTAATAATGACAGTAAATAAAGCCCAACCTAGGAAGCTAGTTCTTTTAATCTGACAGGTACTCAAGAAGTAGTCACGCCTCAAAATGAAGAAATACGCACAGCCAGAGCTCCCTAAGTTTCCCATGCAATAACTGAGATATTCAGCACTAAAATTCACTTTTCTTCAGATGTTTGGCAAGAGTCTTGGCAGAGGACCCCACAGTCTCCGACCCCCTGCAGCCCTGGGCACTGCCTGTCAGGGTCATTCATCCCAAGCTGTTGCTCTCAAACAAGCAGGACTTCCTTGGAAAAGATGGCACAGACGTGGTGTTTCTGATTGCTCCCTGATTTTCAGAAGTGAACTTGTTTTACCTTTATTTAATTCTAACATCTGCTTAGCAGAAGACATACCTTTCAGGACAATCAGATAATTTTTAAAAATCACTCGTAATTCTACCATCCAGAGAAAACTAAGGTTATGGATTTTAGCATGCATTATGATAAAATTTTTCTGCTCATATTATTCCAAATACATTCTATAAATATATTCATTTAATTACCCAAGTGGTAATCTACAATTAACTTTCCATTTTCATTAAGAATAAAATACTGTAGATTACATTAATAACCAAATAAACAACAATCGCATAGGTAAGAAATAAAACACCATCAACACCATCTAATCAGCATGTGGACCTCTTGCTGTGCCCACCCTCCAGGTCGCCAAAGAATTTGGCATTTCTTTTTTCCTCGTTGTATTGTTTTCTTTGTGGTTTTACATGCATATATACAAGAATTTACATACTAGTTCACTGTGTTTATATTTAAGCTTCATAAAGATGATGCTATAGTCTAAACTGTGTCCCCAGAATTCATACATTGAAGCCCTACCACTCAGAGTGACTGTGTTTATAGGTAAAGTCTTTAGTAAGCAGTTGAGATAAAATGAGGTCATAAAATTAGGTCTTTAATCCAATAGGACAGTGGACTTAGAGGAAGAGGGAAATCTCTCTGCCATGTGAGGACACAGGTAGAAGACAGGAGTCGGTGTGTAGTCAGGAAGAGTGTTAGCAGGAGCCTGTTTAGTTGGCAGCTTGATCTTGGACTTCCCAGCCTCCAGAATCATGAGAAAATAAGTGCTATTGTGTAAGCCGGTCCATGGTATTTTCTTACAGTAGCCTGAGGTGACTAAGACAAATGACTTGACTTTTTAGTGTTATTTGTAGGTTTCTTCACTCCACGTATGCACTTACGCTCAGTTGTGACTGACTCTTTGTGACCCCATGGACTGTAGCCCACCAGGCTGCAGGACACCAGGCTCCTCTATCTATGGGATTTTCCAGGCAAGAATACTGGAATGGGTTGCCATTTCCTATTCTAGGGGATCTTCCCAACACAGGGATTGAACTTCTGTTTCCTGGGTCTTCTGCATTGGCAGGCGGATTCTTTACCACTGCACACCTTGGAAGCCCTCGGCACTCAACATCATGGCTCTCATGCCGTGCACGTGGTGTACAGCTGTCACAGAATTCTGCTGCTTGATGATATGACAACTTGTTTTTTCATCCTTATATTGATGCATTTACAGTTTTCTGCTATTATAAACATTTTATAACTGTCTCCATTAATTCTCATCTTTACCAACACCTAGTATTGTTCAATGGCACCCCGACTCCAGTCCTCTTGCCTGGAAAATCCCATGAACAGAGGAGCCTGGTAGGCTGCAGTCCATGGGGTCGCTAGGAGTCGGACACGACTGAGAGACTTCACTTTCCCTTTCCACTTTCATGCATTGGAAAAGGAAATGGGAACCCACTCCAGTGTTCTTGCCTGGAGAATCCCAGGGACGGGGGAGCCTGGTGGGCTGCCCTCTGTGAGGTCGCACAGAGTCGGACACAACTGAAGCAACTTAGCAGCAGCAGCAGCAGCAGCATTGTTCAGCTTTGGTTTTGGCAATCCAGTTGTAGTGAAGTGGAATCTCATTGTCATCTGTGTGTGCATTTTTCTAACAGATTGATTCTTTACCTCATTTCTTTTTTGTCACCTGCATTGCTCTTTCAAGAAGTATGTATTTAATGTTTTCTGTCATTTTTCTACTAGCTTTTTTATTTCCAATTGGTTACTGTGACTTACTACCCTTTCTGGTTATTTGTTAGTATTATACAATCAAAATATTTTCCTTCAGTTTGTGGCTTCTCTTTTTACTCTCCATGTGATTATCTTTGAACAAAAGATTTAAGTTTTATGGAATTGAAATCGCCGATATATTCTTTGAAGTTTCTGATTTTCCATTATATTTTAACCATACTCCCTACCTAAAATGCATAAAGGCATTTTATGGTGTCAGGTAGAGAATACATTTTCCCACCAATGAAACTATTTTTCCTAAAACTATATAGTGTACAATTCATATTTTCCCTGCTAATCTGTAATGTCATCTGCCATCTCTGCCATATACCTTATCTATATACTAATTTGTAGCTATCTAGCTCTCTCATCTTTATGTGTTCTATGCTGTTTCAGTACCAAATTTTCTCTTTTTCTTGAGACCACTATCTTTAAAAAAATATTTTTGTTACTTTAAGTTATTATAAATAAATAAATAATGTTATTTTAAGTCGTGTCTTTGCAACCCAATGGGCTGCAACATCCCAGGCTTCCCTGTCCTTCACCATCTTCTGGAATTTGCTCAAACTCATGTCCAATTGCACTCATTTCATATGCTAGCAAAGTAATGCTCACAATCCTCCAAGCCACGCTTCAACAACACATGAACTGAGAAATTCCAGATAGTCAAGCTGGATTTAGAAACAGCAGAGGAACCAGAGATTAAATTGCCAACATCCATTGAATCATTGAACAAAAAAGCAACAGAGGTCCAGAAAAACACATACTTCTGCTTTATTGACTATGTCAAAGCCTTTGACTGTATGTATAACAACAAACGGTGGAAAATTATAAAGAGACAGGAATACCAGACCACCTTACCTGCCTTCTGAGAAATATGTATGTAGGCCAAGAAGCAACAATGAGAACTGGACATGGAACAACAGGTTGTTTTCAAATCAGGAAAGGAGTACATCAGGCTGTATACTGTTACCCTGTTTATTTAACTTATATGGAGAGTACATCATGCAAAATCCTGGGCTGGATGAAGCACAAGCTGGAATCAAGACTGTCAGAAGTATCAATAACTAAGATATGCAGATGACACCACCCTTATGGCAGAAAGCAAAGAAGAACTAAAGAGCCTCTTGATGAAAGTAAAAGAGAAGAGTTAAAATTTGGCTTAAAACTGAACATTCAAAAAATTAAGATCATGGTATCTGATCCCATCACTTCATGGCTAATAAATGGGGATACAATGGAAACAGTGACAGACTATTTTGGGGGGCTCCAAAAATCACTGCAGATGGTGAAGGCATCCATGAAATTAAAAGATGCTTGCTCCTTGGAAGAAAAGCTCTCACCAACCTAGACAGCTTATTAAAAAGCAGAGACTTTACTTTGCCAACAAAGTCCCATCTAGTCAAAGCTATGGATTTTCCAGTAGTCATGTATGGACGTGAGAGTTGGACTATAAAGAAAGCTTAGCATTGAAGAATTGATGCTTTTTACCTGTGGTATTGGAGAAGACTCTTGAGAGTCCCTTGGACAGCAAGGAGATCAAACCAGTCCATCCTAAAGGAAATCAGTCCTGAATATTCATTGGAAGGACTGATTCCAATACTTTGGCCACCTGATGCAAAGAATGGACTCACTGGAAAAAACCTGATTCTAAGAAAGATTAAAGACAGGAGAAGGGGATGACAGAGGATGAGATGATTGGAAGGCATCACCAATTGTGACATGAATTTGAGCAAGCTCCAGGAGTTGGTGATGGACAGAGGGAAGCCTGGCGTGCTGCAGCCCATGGGGTCACAAAGAGTTCGACACGACTAAGCAACTGAACTGAACTGATGTCCATTGAGTCAGTGATGCCATCCAACTGCCGGGAGCCGTCAGGATGCCCCCTTGCTCGGATGACAATCGAGACTAAGAAAGTATTTGCAAAGCTGACTTTCTTTATGGGGCATCCTGGGCTAGCCTCACCCTAGTATTTTTCTTGGAAGTTCTGTCCATGCTCGGAACATTGGCTCATCTCAGTAGGTCAGTCACAGTTGGAAAGAATTCATCCTGAGATAATTCCCCCAGACCTTATCGACCAGAGGATCCGGGAAGGTGGATCACCTTCCCCGGGGGCTATGGAGGAATGAAAGGGACATTTAAATGGATTACTACTAATTACTGGGGAGTTGACCAAGAGTTCTCTGGGGGTCAAGACAAGGCCACCACCAGAAAGGCTCGTACTTGGGTCACCTTTCCACCTCCCACTCCCCCGACCACTCCACGGAGGAGGCTCTCTTCCTTGAAGAAATCAGGCTCGATTGAGACTTAGGAATGCTCATAATTGTGGCCAGCATAGTTGGAGATATTGATTGCTTTAGAATAATGTAGACATAGGAATTCATTATAGTAGTTATAAGGTTAATAGGGTCTTATTGCTAAAGCGGTGCTGCTAAACTGTCTCTTAGTTCTCTTTCCTCTCTCTAAACTGTCTCTTTGTCCTCTTTCCTCTTCTGTAAGAACTTGAGTAGGTTACTAGAATAAACAGTCTCAAGCTTAAGCCCTTCCTTCTAGCTTCTACATAGTTGTACCTGATAAGAGAAATGTAACCTTTCTACTTAGGTTGATGTACTTATCTTGATTGAATGAAGTATACTGAAGACATTCAAATGGTAATCATACTATTGTTAAATCTAATTACATAGAATTCTGACTTCTGCAAAGGCAATGTTTCATGATAGTTTGGGGAATAAACTCAATGATAAGGTTGCTATGGGAGGTAGAAAACAAAAAATTGTATAGAATGATAGGTGATGTAATGATGTAATGGGGATGTCTGTTGGCTATAAAAACTGTAAACCAACAACAATAAACGAGAGACTTCTCCATCTCCTGTTGGAGAGACTTCTCCACCGCCTTTTGGAGAGACTTCTCCATCACCTCACAAAACTAACAGCAATAAAGAGAGACTGCTCCATCACCACACATCAACTCAGCTCAGTTCTCCTTCCGCCAACGCCACCCATCCCTCAAGACCCCCGGACCCCGCAGAGGCTGGACCCCGGCATCCAACTATCTCATCCTCTGTCACCTCCTTCTCTTCCTGCCTGAAGTCTTTCTAGCACCAGAGTCTTTTACAGTGAATTGGCTCTTCACATCAGGAATCCAAAGCTTTGGATCTTCAGCTTCAGCAACAGTCCTTCCAATGAATATTCAGGATTAATTTACTTTAGAATTGACTGGTTTGATCTCCTTGCTCTCTAAGGGTCTCTGAAGAGTCTTCTCCAGTTCAGAAGCATCAGTTCTTCATCTCTCAACCTTCTTTATGGTCCAACTCTCACATCTGTAGATGAGTACTGGAAAAATCATAGCTTTAACTATATGGACCTTTGTCAGTGAAGTGATGTCTCTGCTTTCTAATACACTGTCTAGGTTTGTCACAAAGCTAGGTATTTAGTAGCATAGTTTTCTCTTCCTCTTCAGATATCTAGCTACTTTTGATTCATTGCTCTTCCATCTATATTTTAGAATCAGTTTGTCAAGATCTGGATGAATCTGTTGAAATTTTACTGGGAGTGCAGTGAAGCTGTAGCTAGATTTGTACAATGTATGTTAGTCAGGGAAGCCAAGATGCAGAAAAGTATGAATACTTTGACACTTTGACACCGTCTTTATTTTTATAAAATAAAAGAGCCATACAGTTGTATACATATGTGTGTATGTATGGGGAAATTTTCTAGAGCTAATAAGTCATAAGATTTCCTAGTCCCACTAAAAGATTTTGAAGTTTCTCTGTTTCCCTATCCCAGGAAAATGCCTCTTGGGTCATCCTCCTGTTAGGCACAGTAAAGACCCTGTCGTGGCAAGTTTTTGTTTGGTTGGTCTGACTTTCCTTAAACTTCCAGCCAGAGAAAACAATCTTGAACAATGCCTTCTATGTCAGGGAATAAACTTAAGTAGAAAGATTTTCTTCTTTTCTGGGCTCAGTCCCAAAGACAGCCTTCATTCCTCCATAATAAAGGATATTAACAGGATCTGCAAAGATATTTCCACTTATTTTTCCTGAAAAATAACCACTTTCTGAGGATGCTAATTTTCTGCTTGCACATAGTAAATGCTCAATAAATATTTACTAAGGTAATATGACTTAATCTGTACATGGCATAGCAGACATTCCTTAAAAAAACTATCTGGCATGTGGATGAATTTATTCTGAATGCACATAATAAATACTTGGTAAATATTTATTGAAATGAATAAAGAAGAAAGTAATCCATTTTATACGAACTATAAAGGACACTTCTTATAATATGTGCTATGTGGATGTCTCACATAGTTTCAATGTTAATTAAGTTTTTACCAATTTTCCTTTTTCTTTGTTATTCTTATTTAGTGAGAGAAAAAATAAATGCTTCCTCACACATTATTATCAAAATCACTCATGTGTAATACAGTGAACTCCTTAAGAATGATATACACTTAATCTGGAAATATAACACAAGTCTTACTATTTTTACTTTTTTAAAACTTCAATATGTTTCCCACATTAATAAGCAGCATTGCTTAACCTCCATACTGAAGTTGTAGAATTATTTTTGGAAGTTTTAAGATTACTAGGTATCAGAGATTATTCTGTAGTGCCCTCCAGGATACAGCTTCATAAAGAGCTACTTTAGGCTTATGGACAGCTACCTTCTCCCAACTCCACCTCCTAAAGCAACATCCAGAAGAACCTCTATGAATAGCCAGTGTACTCAATAAGTATCAGATAGAAGAGCTTTGCTGTTGATCCGATTATTATAGCTAACAAATAATCTTAACAGGTGTATTTTGAGAAAATTTTAATTATATTCAATTTGGAGATAAATGAAATAATGGAAATTATAATTTTCTGTGACCCTAAATGGCAATTATTGCCTCTACATTATGATATAATTCTTATATATTATCATTTTCCAGATTGTTGCATCTCATTGCAGATTTTCTAAGGGTGGGATAAAGAGATACCCACTTTTAACAATTTTCTTTGGATTCTATGCTTGAAGTGTTTATTGTTGTCCAGTGCCTCGGTTGTGTCTGACTCTTTGAGACCCCATGGACTGCAGCACGCCAGTCTTCCTTATCCTTTGCCATCTCCTGGAGCTTGCTCAAACTCCTGCCCACTGAGTCGGTGATGCCATCCAACCATCTTGTCCTCTGTCACTCTCTCCTCCTCCTACCTTCAATCTTTCTCATCATCAGGGTCTTTTCTGATGAGCTGGTGCTTCACAGCAGGTGGCCAAAATATTGGAGCTTCAGCATCAGTCCTTCTAATGAAGAGTCAGGATTCATTTCCTTTAAGATTGACTGTTTTGATAGCCTTGCTATCCAAGGGACTCTCAGCAGTCTTCTCCAGCACCACAGTTTGAAAGCATCAATTCTTAAGCATTCAGCCTTCTTTATGGTCCAACTCTCACATCCATACATAACTACTGAAAAAACAATAACTTTGACTATATGGACCTTTGTCACCAAAGTAATGTCCCTGCTTTTAGTATGCTGTCTAAGTTGGTCATAGTTTTTCTTCCAAGGAGCAAGCATGTTTTAATTTTGTCACTGCAGTCACCATTTGCAGTGATTTTGGAGCCCAGGAAAATAAAGTATAATATATATATATATATATATATATATATACACACACATATATATAAATGGATATATGTATGAAGTATGGTTAATATATATATGTTAATGGATATATGTATGAATGTATATATATATATTTATATGCCCAAATGGAAAAGAGGTTGTAGTATATATATATATATATATATATATATATATGAATATATATATGACACATCCTTTTTATTCATTCATCTTGTCGAGGGATGTTTAGGCTGCTTCCATGTCTCAGCTATTGTAAATACTTCTGGAGTGAACATTGGGGTGCATATATCCTTTCTTTTTGAATTAGAGTTTTATCTGGATATATGCTCAGTAGTGGGATCACTGGATTATATGGTAACTTTATTTATAATTTTTTAAATAAACCTTTATACTGTTCTCCATGTTATGCATAATTTGGATATTAATCCCTTGCTGGTAACAAAATTTGTAAATATTTTTTTGCCAGTCCATAGGTTGTCTTTTCATTTTGTTTACGGCTTCCTTTGCTGTGCAAAAACTTTTATGTTATTATAAGAAAAAATCAAATATCATAAAATCAGGTATCATTTGTTTATTTTGTTTTTATTCTCATTACTCTAGGAGGTAGGTCAAAAAAGATTTTGCTGAGATTTATGTCAAAGGGTGTTCTGCCTATATTTTCCTCTAAAAGTTTTATAGTTTCAGACCTTATATTTAGCTCTTAAATCCATTTTTAGTTTATTTTTGTGTATGGTGTTAAGGAGTGCTCTAATTTCATTCTTTTACATGTAGCTGTCCAGTGTTTTCCAGCACCACTTATTGAAGAGACTGTATATTCTCCATTGTATATTCTTGTATTTTTTTCATAGATTAATTGACAATAAATGTGTGGGTTTATTTCTGGGCTTTATCCTGTTTCACTGATCTATATATCTGTTTCTATGCCAATACCACATTGTTTTGATTATTGTAGCTTTGTAATATAGTCTGAAGTGAGAGTGTGTAATTCCACCAACTCCATTCTTCTTTCTTAAGATTGTTTTAGCCATTTAGGGTCTTTTGTGTCTCCATACACATTTTAATTGTTTTGTTTTAGATCTGTGGAAAACACCATTGGTAATTTGATAGGGATTGCATTGAATCTGTTATCAATCAGCATGGTGCCTGTGATGGCACATGAGAACAGCTAATAGGAGCTATGTCACATCAGAGGTAAAGAGCAGCAGCTGCGCTTTTCTGGAGCAGCCATGAAGAGAGACCTCACGTCCAAGGTAAGAGAAACCCAAATAATATGGTAGGCACTGAGAGAGGGGATCAGAGGGCAGACAGACTGAAACTACAATCACAGACAACAAGTCAGTTTGATCACAGGAACCACAGCCTCATCTAATTTAGTGAAACTAAGCCATGCTGTGTGGGGTCACCCAAGATGGCTGGGTCATGGTGGAGAGGTCTGACAGAATGTGGTCCACTGGAGAAGGGAATGGCAAACCACTTCAGTATTCTTGCCTTGAAACCCCATGAACAAACAGTATGAAAAGGCAAAAAGATAGGACAAGGAAAGATGAACTCCCCAGGTCGATAGGTGCCCAATATGCTACTGGAGATCAGTGGAGAAATAACTCCAGAAAGAATGAAGGGAGGGAGCCAAAGCAAAAGCAACATTCAGTTGTGAATGGGACTAGTGATGGAAGCAGGATTCAATGTTGTAAGGAGCAATATTGCATAGGAACCTGGAATGTTAGGTCCATGATTCAAGGCAAATTGGAAGTGGTCAAACAGGAGATGACAGGAGTGAACATTGACATTCTAGGAATCATTGAACTAAGATGCACTGGAATGGGTGAATTTAACTCAGATGACCAATATATCTACTACTGTGGGCAGGAATCCCTTAGAAAAAATGGAGTAACCATCATAGTCAACAAAAGAGTCTGATGTGAAGTACTTGGATGCAATCTCAAAAATGACAGAATGACCTCTGTTCATTTTCCAAGGCAAACCATTCAAATTAAGGTAATCCAAGCCTATTCCCCATCCAGTAATGCTGAAGAAGCTGAAGTTGAACAGTTCTATGAAGACCTATAAGATCGTCTAGAACTAACACCCAAAGAAAATGTCCTTTTCATTATAGGGGACTGGAATGCAAAAGTAGGAAGTCAGGAAACACCTAGAGTAACAGGTAAATTTGGCTGTGGAACACAGAATGAAGCGGGGCAAAGGCTACTAGAGTTCTGCCAAGAGAACGCACTGGTCATAGCAAACACCCTCTCCCAACAACACAAGAGAAGACTCTACACATGGACATCACCAGATGGTCGACACCAAAATCAGATAGATTATATTCTTTGCAGCCAAAGATGGAGAAGCTCTACAGTCAGCAAAAACAAGACCAGGAGCTGACTGTGGCTAAATCATGAACTCCATATTGTCAAATTCAGACCGAAATTGAAGAAAGTAAGGAAAACCACTAGACCATTCAGGTATGACCTAAATCAAATCCCTTGTAATTATATAGTGGAAGTGAGAAATAGATTTAAAGGACTAGATCTGATACAGAATGCCTGATGAATATGGATGGAGGTTCGTGACATTGTAGTGGAGAAAGGAATCAAGACGATCCCCAAGGAAAAGAAATGCAAAAAAGCAAAATGGCTGTCTGAGGAGGCCTTACAAATAGCTGTGAAAAGAAGGGAAATGAAAAGCAAAGGAGAAAAGGAAAGATATTCGCATCTGAATACAGAATTCCAAAGAATAGCAAGGAGAGATAAGAAAGCCTTCCTCAGTGATCAATGCAAATAGAGGAAAACAATAGAATGGGAAAGACTAGAGATCTCTTTAAGAAAATTAGAGATACCAGGGGACCATTTCATGCAAAGATGGGCACAACAGAGGATAGAAATGGTATGGACCTAAGAGAAGCAGAAGATATTAAGAAGAGGTGTCAAGAATACACAGAAGAACTGTACAAAAAAGATCTTCACAACCCAGATCATCACAATGGTGTGATCACTCACCTAGGGCCAGACATCCTGGAATGTGAAGTCAAGTGGGCCTTAGGATGCATCACTACGAACAAAGCTAGTGGAGGTGATAGAATTCCAGTTGAGCTATTTCAAGTCCTAAAAGATCATACTGTGAAAGTGCTGCACTCAATATGCCAGCAAATTTGGAAAGCTCAGCAGTGGCCACAGGACTGGGTAAGGTCAGTTTTCTTTCCAATCCCAAAGAAAGGCAATGCCAAAGAATGCTCAAACTACTGCAAAGTGCACTCATCTCACACGCTAGTAAAGTAATGCTTAAAATTCTCCAAGTCAGGCTTCAGCGATATGTGAACCATGAACTTCCAGATATTCAAGCTGGTTTTAGAAAAGGCAGAGGAACCAGAGATCAAATTGCCAACATCCATTGGATCATAGAAAAGTAAGAGAGTTCCAGGAAATCATATACTTCTGCTTTATTGACTATGCAAAGCCTTTGACTGTGGAAGGCTTTGATCACAACAAACTGGAAAATTCTTAAAGAGATGGGAATACCAGACCACCTGACCTGCCTCCTGAGAAACCTGCATGCAGGTCAGGAAGTAACAGTTAGAAATGGACATGGAAAAACAGACTGTTCCAGATAGGAAAAGGAGTACATCAAGGCTGTATATTTTCACCCTGCTTATTTAACTTATATGCAGAGTACATCATGAGAAATGCTGGGCTGGAGGAAGCACAAGCTGGAATCCAGATTGCCGGGGAAATATCAATAACCTCAGATAGGCAGACGACACCACCCTTATGGCAGAAAGTGAAGAATAACTAAAGAGCCTCTTGCTGAAAGTGAAAGAGGAGAGTGAAAATTTGGCTTAAAGCTCAACATTCAGAGAACTAAGATCGTGGCATCTAGTCCCATTGCTTCACGGGAAATAGATGCGGAAACAGTGGAAACAGTATCAGACTTTATTTTGGGGGGCTCCAAAATCACTGCAGATGGTGATTGCAGCCATGAAATTAAAAGACACGTATTCTTTGGAAGGAACGTTATGACCAACCTAGACAGCATATTAAAAAGCAGAGACATTAATTTGCCAATAAAGGTCTGTCTAGTCAAGGCTATGATTTTTCCAGTGGTCATGCATGGATGTGAGAGTTGGACTATAAAGAAAGCTGAGTGCTAAAGAATTGATGCTTTTGAACTGTGGTGTTGGAGAAGACTCTGGAGAGTTCCTTGGACTGCAAGGAGATCCATCCAGTCCATCCTAAAGAAGATCAGTCCTGGGTATTCATTGGAAGGACTGATGTTGAAGCTGAAACTCCAATACTTTTGCGAAGAGCTGACTCATTTGAAAAGACCCTGATGCTGGAAAAGATTGAGGGCAGGAGGAGGAGGGGATGACAGAGGATGAGATGGCTGGATGGCATCACCAATTGGATGGACATGAGTTTGGGTTAACTCCGGGAGTTGGTGATAGACAGGGAGGCCTGGCGTGCTACAATTCATGGAGTCTCAAAGAGTCGAACATGACTGAGAGACTGAACTGAACTAACTGTATTTAATCTGTGGATTGCCATTGATAACATGCTTACATAAATAGTATTGATTCTTTTGATCCAACAACACAGTGTATCTTTCCAACTATTTTGTCTTAAATTTCTTTCATTAGCATCTTTTATTTTTCAGAGTAGAAGTTTTTTGCCTCCTTAGATAATTCTGGAGAAATTAAATTATAAATTTAAGGATCTAGAATATGATTAATATACTTATTTTATATTGATTAGACATAAAAACAGCTTAGTTGGTAGATTTTTATGTGTATTTGTTTAGAATATCCAAAGCAAAGGCAATATATATGTACTGTCTTTAATTGATGTATGTATGCACTTTTGTGGAAGCATATAGAACTAGTAATCTCAGAACATCAATACATATTTCAATATCCAGAATATTAATCAAAATATCAAGAAATTACAATAATCTATCCAACATCAAAGTATATATTAAACACATACTGTTGTTTCATTACTAGTGGGAAACACTGAAAATAAAGTTTTATTTTAAAAATACAGTGTGGTAAGTGTTGGGCTGGCAATTGGCAAACAGGAATTCAAAAGGATGGTGGGAACCAATAAAGTCAAATTTCATATTTCTAAACTCATTTCAGGCTCACCTTGATCACTGAATTCATGAGGGTAGAAGTATGAGTAAGATTATGTAGGTGGAAACACGATGATCTGGGCTAAGCAAATCTGGTGAATGCTCTAACTGTGTTTTTTCTAATTTTGAACATGTATTTTTAAAAGCAGTCACAGTAATAAGTCAGCTGCTTATTTGTTCAACCAAACAAAACAGAATAGAGTGTGAATAGGTCAGAAAGTGTCCAGTTGGAGCTGTTAGTAGGTTAAAGAAAACTGGTAGAAATTATTTTGTCCCCTTAGGGTAGTTTTTTCATGATTCCTGGTAATTGAAATTTTCTTTGGTTGTTCAGGAACCATTAAAAAGCTGTTTCTTCATCAATTAGAATCTTGCTGCCAGATTGTATGACATTTCGTGAACCAGCTTCAATTTGTTATACATTGTTCCAGAAGGTGAGATGAGATTAGAGGGACTTGTGTGTTAGTTGAGAGATGTATTTTACACTGACTTCTCATGGTCCCTTTCTAGTAATTCAAATATAGCGGTATGATCTTGATTAGCTAATCTTTCCACATCAGCATTTTCAGATGGTACTTCATGAAATTTTCACTACAATTAGAAATGCAATTAAAATGGATTATCTAAATCAAAGTCAATCTTTAATTACTGCCTACTATCTAGATTCTTATTTCGTGATATAACAGATAAAATTCTAACAATTGCAGTGCTAATGCCTTCATTATTAAAAACATAATAATACCAGTCTTTTGAGGCTCATCTCATTTCCTATCAGTTCTTTTTCACATTGTCATCGAGAAGTTTGCTTCTTTTAACAACCAACTGCCTACTTAGTCCTGAGCTGGTTTTTATATACTTCTCCTAAGAAAAATTAAATTATACAAAGTTCATCTAATTAATCCAAGTCCTTTCATGTAAAACGAATGAGTATCTCACCTGAGCTACTTGTCCTAGTTCTTTTTCACTTCTCCACTTTTTGCCATTGTTAGTTATTGCAAAAAAAAAAAGTAAGAAAATTGTGGGAGAGGGAGGAAATGCCTTTTTTCCTTTCTAGAAGGTAATTCTATTTACTGTCACATCAGTGTTTAGTTGTTTTCTAAGCCTTATCAATTTGCATGTGATTCACTAGCACAGTTTGCCTTCTTGGCGTGTCAGTAGTGTTAATATTGGGTACTGAGGTGAAAACTGTTGGATCTAAAAGTCTAAGGGCCCCTATGTCCATGTCCCACATTACATAACGTGCTAGTTATAGAACGGTAGGGAAGTCCCCTAAGCTATGTGAGTCTCTATGTCATCTTTAATATGAGGATGGCGGAGGTACAGACCTAGAGGCATTATTGTAAAACTCAGAAAAGATGTATTAAAGTTCCGAGGATGTACCTAGTCACATTATTGGTGTTGCTTAGTCACCAAGTTTTGTCTCACTCTTCTGCGACCCCATGGGCTGTAGCTAACCAGGTTGCTCTGTCCACAGCATTTCTCTCCAGGCAAGAAGACTAGAGTGTGTTGCCATTTCTTTCTCCAGGATGCAGAAATTCCTGCCGATCCAGGAATTGAATCCACATCTCCTTCATTGTAGGCAGATTCCGTACCACTGAGCCACCTGGGAAGCCCACATAGTTCCACACTAGGTATTCAATAAGGGTGGCTATTTTATTATATCTTAGTTTCTTCCATGTTGCTATACAACCTATCTGTCTATCAAGATAGCATGTTAACCTAGGAGTCTGTAAATATTACATAGTCAAAAATTTAATTGGTGGACTCTGAGTTGAATATGCTGGTATTTTTCCAATATCTCAGTATTTGCATATATAATAGTGTTTGCCAACTGGTTGAAAGCATCTAACCAATATCTGATATTTAGCACATGTAATCTTGAAACGTCTTTATGAACAACCTAACAGGATATGGCATGACATCAATCTTTTGTGAAAGCTATACGGAAATTGCCTTTCTCCCTTGGCAACTTCAGTTCAGTTCAATTCAGTTACTCAGTCGTGTTCAACTCTTTGCGATCCCATGGACCGCAGCACGCCAGGTCTCCCTGTCTATCACCAACTACTACAGTTGACTCAAATTAGTATGCATTGAGTTGGTGATGCCATCCAACCATCTCTTGCTCTGTCATCCCATTCTTCTGTCTTCAATTTCTCCCAGCATCAGGGTCTTTTAAAAGAGTCAGTTCTTCACATCAGGTGGCCAAAGTATTGCAGTTTCAGCTTCAACATCAGTCCTTCTGATGAACACTCAGGACTGATCTTTAGGATGGACTAGTTGGTTATCCTTGCAGTCCAAGGGACTCTCAAGAGTCTATTCCAACACCACAGTTCAAAAGCATAAGTTCTTCGGCGCTCAGCTTTCTTTATAGTCCAACTCTCACACCCATACATGACCACTGGAAAAACCATAGCCTTGACTAGATGGACCTTTGTTGGCAAAGTAATGTCTCTGCTTTTTAATATGCTGTCTAGGTATTCATAACTTTCCTTCTAAGGAGTTGAGTTCAGTTGCTCAGTTGTGTCCGACTCTTTGCGACCCCATGAATTGCAGCACGCCAGGCCTCCCTGTCTATCACCAACTCCCGGAGTCTACCCAAACTCATGTCCATTGAGTCAGTGATGCCATCCAGCCATCTCATCCTCTGTCTTCCCCTTCTGCTCCTGCTCCCAATCCTTCCCAGGATCACGGTCTTTTCCAGTGAGTCAACTCTTCACATGAGGTGACCAAAATATTGGAGTTTCAGCTTCAACATCAGTCTTTCCAATAAACACCCAGGACTGATCTCCTTTAGGATGGACTGGTTGGATCTCCTTGCAGTCCAAGGGACTCTCAAGAATCTTCTCCAACACCACAGTTCAAAAGCATCACTTCTTCGGCACTCAGCTTTCTTTATAGTCCAACTCTCACATCCATACATGACCACTGGAAAAACCACAGCCTTGACTAGATGGACCTTTGTTGGCAAAGTAATGTCTCTGCTTTTCAATATGCTACTAGGTTGGTCATAACTTTCCTTCCAAGGAGTAAGCGTCTTTTAATTTCATGGCTGCAATCACCATCTGCAGTGATTTTGGAGCCCCCAGAATAAAGTCAGCCACTGTTTCCTCATCTATTTGCCATGAAGTGATGGGACCAGATGCCATGATCTTAGTTCTCTGAATGTTGAGCTTTAAGCCAAATTTTCACTCTCCTCTTTCACTTTCATCAAGAGGCTCTTTAGTTCTTCTTCACTTTCTGCCATAAGGGTCGTGTCGTCTGCATATCTGAGCTTATTGATATTTCTCCCGGCAACCTGGATTCCAGCTTGTGTTTTCTCCAGCCCAGCGTTTTTCATGATGTACTCTGCATATAATTTAAATAAGCAGGGTAACAGTATACAGCCTTGATGTACTTCTTTCCCTATTTGGAACCAGTCTGTTGTTCCACGTCCATTTCTGTTGCTTCCTGACCTGCATACAGGTTTCTCAAGAGGCAGGTCAGGTGGTCTGGTATTCCCATCTCTTGAAGAATTTCCCAATTTGTTGTGATCCACACAGTCAAAGTCTTTGTCATAGTCAATAAAGCAGAAATAGATATTTCTCTGGAACTCTCTAGCTTTTTCGATGATCCAACCGATGTTGGCAACTTAAACTCCAGGTAAGCATTAAGGCACACTGAGTTATTAAGGGCTCAGAATAAATAGCCAACAAATTGCTTAAGTACTATTGCATTTGTTAAAAGACCAAATACTTTTAAAGAGCAGAGAAGTAATTTCTGGAACTGTATATCAGTGAAAACCCAATTTTTCCATGACACAGAGACAGCTTACTTAGCAATATGGAAATTCTGAAACTTCTGATATATTGAAGGCAGATAAATGTAGTAACCTGTGAATGGCTTAACTTGAGTGAAAAGCTAGTGAAAAATGTATAAACTATCATAAAGACTATAGACAGAATTGGCCTAGTTTTGTGCGGTAGTACGAATGACATGGAAATCACAAGACAGGATATTGATACAGCAAAGACTGAGCAAGACATGAAGAAGAAAAGATTTACAGTGAAGCTGAAAACAATAATTCAGATTTATTATTAATTGTGCAAATGATAGTCTTGTTTGACCCAAGTCGAAGCCAATGAATTTATGGTTACTTTTCTCTAGATTGAACAGTTAATATTATTTCTTCACAAGGCAGCTCTCTATAATCATCTTCAACTTGAATTAAAGAAATGTTAATCATCATTGTTGTTCCTTTTACTGTGGAAGAAGAAAATAGATTCCCTGAGGACTATTGCCTTTGGGTCATGATGAGGCTTAAACAAAAATAAATGACTCTTTGAAAATGTTTTACAGATTGACATTTTAGTTCTCATGCTTTCCTTGGAGATTAAATATTCCAAGAATTCAGTAGCCAGGTATATTTTATAGTGTCACTGAATGCTGTGTAAATACTGAGTTCAGTGTTGTATCTTTTCAGTTCGCAGTGGAAATCCAACAGCAATATTCTTCTGCTAGAAAGAATGGCAAATAATCAATGGACAACACAAAACTATAGGGCCCGTGGCTGCATGAGTAGCTTGTTGTATCTAAAAGTAAAAATACCAGTTTTAAGATTATACTAGCATCCATAAAGAAAAATTTTTCCAAACAATTCCTCTTAGTTTAATTCAATTTGAAAAAAAAATAAAGGCATTTTGCAAATGAGAAAAGTGTGTGGGTAGTGACTAGTTTTTGCATAAATTTCTAGTCACTAATTTAATTTTAGGGATAATTAGTGTAAAACCAACAATGTACTGCTCATGTAATAGGAGATACACCCTATGTTTCTAAACTGAAAAGAAAAATATGTACTTTTTGGAACGACCCAAATATTATTATCCCTCTGTGGTTAGCTTTAGTCACCTGATTTATGTTTTATTCTGTACTGTAATACACCTTAGGTTGTGGAAGGCTCTTATTTTATATGGTTTTTCTTTGCAGGTAAGAATGTTTTTCTATGAATAGGACTTTACTTTGAAAACAATTACATACTTAAATATAGTCAAACACTTTCAGTGAATACTAGTTTTGCTATAATTAGCATGCTTTTTAATCAGAATTTCTTGGAAACTTCAATAGGTTCAGAGGAATTGTGAATCCTCCCTAAACCTGTTGTTTTATTATATTATACTTCATTAGCACTACATGACATGGGACATAAAAACAAAATAAAAACTGTTGCTTTTATTTAGCACAGACAAAAAAATGTCACAAAATAAATTTCTAATTTTTGTCAATTTTTTTGTTTGGAATGCTTAACCTATAAGCATAATGATTTATAAATATAAATCAATTTAAGACCTAAAGATAATCAAGTCTCTCATCACCAGTGCCCTGTACCTATGTGTACCTTCTAATTTTCCAAATTGATTTAATTAAATGATTCTCTTTACCTGTTTTGATGACTGTATATAGGTCTTTCCATAAAGGAATATTTTGTTTACTTGTTTGCTTGCTTGCTTGTTTCAGGGGAGTCAAAAATGTATACAATAAAGTTTAAATATAATTGTCATTACATTTACTGGGTCAGTGCCCTCTGATTTTTAGTGTGCACATTACTGATCACTTAGGTTGCCTGTTTGTTTACTCGGGATTAGGGTTAGGGATTCCCTAGTTCCCCAGCATTCCTCAGTAGACAAACACCACCAAGATTTACCACAACTACAAACAGCCATTTTTGAAGATACAATCAATCTTTTCTGCCTAATTAGGCTATGAAAAAATGATCAGAGTTTTTCTAAAGCAATTATTAGGAAACTTTTTTTCACTTAAAACATTATAGAACCAAACATATTTTAAAAGGAAACTCTATCTCTTAAGCACAACATGTCTTGGTCTGGGTAATGCAAACTTAACAAAATACTCTCCACTGTGACCTCCACCATTTTTAAAGCTTCAATTTTGACTGGCACTGGCCATAGATATTATACGTCTAAGCTAATATTTTTAGGTGGTGATGCTCAGTGGGCCATACTCTAGATTTAGGTAATTTCTTGGCATCTACAATTTCTGAGGCCATTTTAAGCCTCATTAAAAAAATTTACTCTCAAGCAAGTAGAAATCATCTGGCCATTCAAAGGCCACCCACTTTGTTTCTGAATGTTCTGCGCTAACTTTGCAATCACCCTCGTCATGGTTATTTTAGCACCAGGCTCCGGGAAGATTGGATTTCATTTCTGGTCTCTCCATGACCTGTTTCATTTACCACTGCTGCTGCTGCTGCTAAGTTGCTTCAGTTGTGTCCAACTCTGTGCAACCACACAGACGGCAGCCTACCAGGCTCCTCCGTCCCTGGGATTCTGCAGACAAGAATACTGGAGTGGGTTGCCATTTCCTTCTCCAATGCATGGAAGTGAAAAGTGAAAGTGAAGTCGCTCAGTCATGTCTGACTCTTCGTGACCCCATGGACTGCAGCCTACCAGGCTCCTTGGTCCATGGGATTTTCCAGGCAAGAGTACTGGAGTGGGTTGCCATTGCCTTCTCCCTTATTTACCACAAGCACTGATTTATTGGGGAAAATAATTTAAGGCTAAGTCTACTCTTCAGTGAAGTTCAACTCCTCCATGGCCTATGCTAAGACAATGATGGAAAGTGGACTCCACATTTGCCTTGATATTTTATGATTTTGCTCCCTGCAGAATGCCCCCATCATCAACTTCCCCCTAAATAGGATGACCATAAAATTTATTGTCCAAATGGGAAGACTTCTGAGAATGAAAGTAGGTGCTGGTAATAGTTAGTCTAGACAATAGCCTTAAGCCAGGACTATCCCAGGCCCCCTGGGACACAGCATCCCCTTGCTTTAAGTGCATGGTTACTGAAACAGCAGTCATAGAGTGCCCTAGTCAAGGAATGAAAGGTCATGAACACTTAGTATAAATGCATCTTTTAAATAGTGGTACATGATGAGCTCAGAGAAAATTTAAGTAGGAAGAAGTTGTGTTTATCTGACTCTCATTTCTCCCTGACTCAACTTCCTTTTGCACCTCCTCACTCATGCTTCTTTATGTCACACCAGCATAGCTGTCCAGTTGAAAAATGTGCCACTGTGCTCATTTTAGAATATATGGAATAGATAAAGGGCATGCATGATTTCCAGGATTCTAATGTGATCTGTGAAGCAGGTCTCTGGGGAGTCTTTGGAGAGACATGGTAGTCTTATGACAGCTTGCAAAATTTACTCTTGACTTTGACAGATGCCAAAGACTGACTTTATCTGAACTACGTGTAGATTGTCTCCTCATAATTTGGGAATATAATGGTCATCTGAGTTAAATTCACCCATTTCAGTCCATCTTAGTTCACTGATTCCTAGAATGTCAACATTCACTCTTGCCATCTCCTGTTTGACCACTTCCAATTTGCCTTGATTCATGGACCTAACATCCCAGGTTCCTATGCAATATTGCTCTTTACAACATCAGACCTTGGTTCTATCACCAGTCACATCCACAATGGGGCATCAATTTTGCTTTGGCTCCATCCCTTCATTCTTTCTGGAGTTATTTCTCCACTGATCTCCAGTAGCATATTGGGCACCCACTGACCTGGGGAGTTCATCTTTTAGTTTCCTATCTTTTTGCCTTTTCATAATGTTCATGGGGTTCTCAAGGCAAGAATACTGAAGTCATTTGCCATTCCCTTTTCCAGTGGACCACATTCTGTCAGACCTCTCCACCATGACCCGTCTGTCTTGGGTGGCCACACACGGCATGGCTTAGTTTCATTGAGTTAGATAAGGCCATGGTCCGTGTGATCAGATTGGCTAGATTTCTGTGGTTATGGTTCTAGTATGTCTGCCCCCTGATGCCCTTTCACAATACTTACTCTCTTGCTTTGGTTTCTCCTACCTCTGACGTGGGGCATCTTTTCATGGCTGTTCCAGCAAAGTGCAGCTGCTGCCTCTGACCTCAGACACAGGGTATCTATTGTATCTGCTACTGACCTTTATATCTACTACTGTGTGCAGGAATCCCTTAAAAGAAATGGAGTAGCCATCATGGTCAACAAAAGAGTCCGAAATGCAGTACTTGGATGAAATCTCAAAAATTACAGAATTATCTCTGTTTGTTTCCAAGGCAAACCATTCAGTATCACGGTAATCCAAGCCTATGCCCCAATGAGTAGTGCTGAAGAAGCTGAAGTTGAATGGTTCTATGAAGACCTACAAGATCTTTTAGAAGAAATCCCCCCAAAAGATGTCCTTCTCATTATAGCAGACTGGAATGCAAAAGTAGGAAGTCAAGAAACACCTGGAGTAACAGGCAAATGTGGCCGTGGAGCACAGAATGAACCAGAGCAAAGGCTAATAGAGTTTTGCCAAGAGAATGCACTGGTTATAGCAAACACCCTCTTCCAGCAACACAAGAGAAGACTCTACACATGGACATCACCAGATGGTCAATATTAAAATCAGATCAATTATATTCTTTGCAGCCAAAGATGGAGAAGCTCTATACAGTCAGCAGAAACAAGACTGGGAGCTGACTATGGCTTAGATCATGAACTCCTTATTGCCAAATTCAGACCAAACTTGAAGAAAGTAAGGAAAACCACTAGACCATTCAGGTATGACCTAAATCAAATCCCTTGTAATTATACAGTGGAAGTGAGAAATAGTTTTAAAGGACTAAATCTGATAGACAGAGTGCCTGATGAACTATGGACAGAGGTTCGTGACATTGTACAGAAGACAGGGATTAAGGCCATTTCCAAGAAAAAGAAATGCAAAAAAGCAAAATGGCTGTCTGAGGAGGCCTTACAAATAGCTGTGAAAAGAAGAGAAGGGAAAAGTAAAGGAGAAAAGGAAAGATATTCACATCTGAATACAGAATTCCAAAGAAAAGCAAGAGGAGATAAGACAGCCTTTCTCAGTGATCAATGCAAAGAATAGAGGAAAACAATAGAACAGAAAGACTAGAGATCTCTTCAAGAAAATTAGAGAAACTAAGGGACAATTTCAGGTAAGGATGGGCTCGATAAAGGACAGAAATGGTATGGACCTAACAGAAGCAGAAGATATTAAGAAGAGGTGGCAAGAATACACAGAAGAACTGTACCAAAAAGATCTTCATGACTCAGATGATCATGATGGTGTGATCACTCACACTCACCTAGAGCCAGACATCCTGGAAGGTGAAGTCAAGCTGACCTTAGAAAGCATCACTACAAACAAAGCTAGTGGAGGTGATGGAATTCCAGTTGAGCTATTTCAAATCTTAAAAGATGATGCTGTGAAAGTGCTGCACTCAATATCCCAGCAAATTTGGAAAACTCAGCGGTGGTCACAGGACTGGGAAAGGTCAGTTTTCATTCCAATCCCAAAGAAAGACAATGCCAAAGAATGCTCAAACTACCTCACAGTTGCACTCATCTCACACACTAGTAAAGTAATGCTCAAAATTCTCCAAGCCAGGCTTCAGTAATACATGAACTGTGAACTTCCAGATATTCAAGCTGGATTTAGGAAAGGCAGAGGAACCAGAGATCAAATTGCCAACATCCGCTGGATCATTGAAAAAGTAAGAGAGTTCCAGAAAACATATACTTCTGCTTTATTGACTATGCAAAGCCTTTGACTGTGTGGATAACAATAAACTGTGGAAAATTCTGAAAGAGATGGGAATACCAGACCACCTGACCTGCCTCTTGAGAAACCTGTATGCAGGTCAGGAAGCAACAGTTAGAACTGGATATGGAAAAACAGACTGTTTCCAAGTAGGGAAAGGAGTACATCAAGGCTGTATATTGTCACCCTGCTTATTTAATTTATATGCAGAGTACATCATGAGAAATGCTGGGCTGGAAGAAGCACAGGCAGGAATCAAGATTTCCAGGAGAAATATCAGTAACCTCAGATATGCATATGACACCACCCTTACGGTAGAAAGTGAAGAAGAACTAAAGAGCCTCTTGCTGAAAGTGAAAGAGGAGCATGAAAAAGTTGACTTAAAGCTCAACATTAAGAAAACTAAGATCATGGCAACTGTTTCCATCACTTCATGGGAAATAGATGGGGAAACAGTGGAAACAGTGTCAGACTTTATTTTGGGGGGCTCCAAAATCACTGCAGATGGTGATTTCAGCCATGAAATCAAAAGACGCTTACTCCTTGGAAGGAAATTTATGGCCAACCTGAATAGCATATGGAAAAGCAGAAGCCGTTACTTTGCCAACAAAGGTCTGTCTAGTCAAGGCTATGGTTTTTCCAGTAGTCATGTATGGTTGTGAGAGTTGGACAGTGAAAAAGGCTGAGTGCTGAAGAATTCAAGCTTTTGAACTGTGGTGTTGGAGAAGACTCTTGAGAGTCCCTTGGACTGCAAGGAGATCCAACCAGTCCATCCTAAAGGAGATCAGTCCTGGGTGTTCATTGGAAGGACTGATGTTGAAGCTGAATCCCAATACTTTGGCCATCTCAAGCGAAGTGTTGACTCATTGGAAAAGACCCTGATGCTGGGAAGGATTGGTGGCAGGAGGAGAATGGAACCACAGAGGATGAGATTGTTGGATGGCATCGCGGACTGGATGGACATGGGTTTGGGTAGATTCTGGGAGTTGGTGATGGACAGGGAAGCCTGGCATGCTGCAGTTCATGGGGTTGCAAAGAATTGGACATGACTGAGCGACTGAAGTGAATTTGGGAATTGTGCCTTGGAAATAAGCTTACTCTAAGATAAGAGCATTGCCAACCTAATGTTACCACATAGAAGAAATCAATCTACTGTCATTACTATATTTTACTAGTGAAAAGGTCTTTCCTTTGCCTCCAAACAGTCCTCCATATAGCACAGCTCATCACCTTGTTGGCAGTTCTGTTTTAAATGTGATGCCTGGGGCTACATTATGCATAGTGCACCTAGATTGAATCTATAAAGAGAAATTTTAATCCTCTTGTTGGTATTTTTTTTTTAATTTTCTTTAGTTTATTGTGTTGGTTTTGCCATACAATGACATGAAACTGCCATGAGTTTACATATGCTCCCCCTCCAGAACCCCCCTCCCTCCTCCCTCCCGATTCCCTCCCCCTGGGTCATCTCTGTGCACCAGCCCCAAGCATCAATCCTGGGCTGGTGATTGATTTCACATATGATAATTAACATGTTTCAATACCATTCTCCCATATCATCCCACCCTTGCCCTCTTCCACAGAGTCCACGAGTCTGTTCTATACATCTGAGTTCCTTTTTCTGTCTCGCATGCAGGGTTGTCCTTACCATCTTTCTAAATTCCATATATATGCATTAGTATACTGTATTGTTGTTTTTCCTTCTGGCTTACTTCACTCTGGATAATAGGCTCCAGTTCCGTCCACCTGAGTAGCACTGCTTCAAATGATTTTTTTTTTAATGCTGAGTAATATTCCATTGTGTATATGTACCACAGCTTTCTTATCCATTCGTCAGTTGATGGGCATCTAGGTTGCTTCCATGTCCTGGCTATTGTAAACAATGTGGCAGCAATCAGAGCAGATAAAGAAATAAAAGGTATCCAGATTGGAAAAGAAGAAGTAAAACTCTCTCTGTTTGCAGATGACCTGATCCTCTACATAGAAAACCCTAAAGACTCTACCAGAAAATTGCTAGAGCTAATCAGTGAATATAGTAAAGTTTCAGGATACAAAATCAACACACAGGAATCCCTGGCATTTCTATACACTAACAACGAGAAAACAGAAAGAGAAATTAAGGAAACAATTCTATTCACCATCAAAACAAAAAGAATAAAATACTTAGGAGTATTTCTACCTAAAGAAACAAAAGACTTGTATATAGAAAGCTATAAAACACTGATGAAAGAAATCAAAGAGGACACAAATAGATGGAGAAATGTGCCGTGTTCGTGGATTGGAAGAATCAATATAGTGAAAATGAGTATACTACCCAAAGCAATCTATAGATTCAATGCAATTCCTATCAAGCTACCAGAGGTCTTTTTCAGAGAATTAGAACAAATAACTTCACAACTTGTTTGGAAATACAAAAAACCTCGTATAGCCAAAGCAATCTTGAGAAAGAAGAATGGAACTGAAGGAATCAACCTACCTGACTTTAGGCTATACTACAAATCCACAGTCATTAAGACAGTATGGTGTTGTTGGTATTTTTTTGATAGCAACAACCTTTGTTTCAAATTTTCTGTATCTCCATGAAAGACTTTTTTTTTTTTTTGCTGCAGTTGAGAAATATGAAATCTGATCATTCCAATCAGATGGATCTTTGGTAGAGATAAAAACCACAAAGTTATGTGCCTAAATAAATGAACCTGAGACAGGGAGAATGTGGGAAAGATCATGGAGTTGAACCAAGCATAAATCCACTACCGTGTGTGTGCTTGATTCAAAGACATTTGAATGGAGCACAAGAGAGTGACTAGACTAATCATTAATGTATCATCCTGGTCAAGTACGATATCTGTCTATTATTACTGTTATTTTCTTATACTCATAGATTAGGAGTAGTGTGAAGTTGCTATGATCCAGTTATTATTCAGGATTCAATTTTCAGGTTTATGTTAAAGAGTAAAAAATGTAGAAAAACACTCAAAGTGCAATAATCACTTAATGTTTTTCTCCATCCCAATTTTCAGCTGAACTGGCTGCACCATTCAGATCAATATCAGTGTCTGGGACTAGCAGATGACATCCGTCAGCCTCATCTTTAAAATGAGACAGACCCTCTCCTTGTTTTACTTTCTGTCTACATGGGCTTTGGTGTCAGTTTTAAAGTCACTCATTGTTCATATGTCCAGATATAGACTTTAGTGAAAAAGTTTTCTTTTCTTAGCATTATCATTTTTTAAAAAAGTAACATACAAAATCCCTTGAAACTCATACTCTGTTTCACATAATTAACTGGTTTACAGATCGCCTGAAATTAAGAGCATATCAACTTGTCAATTTCCTGCATCTGAAATCCTGATTGTAAAATCTGTATATGAGATGGAATGGAAAATGCAAAATTATGGTTGAGCATTTAAAAGAACAAATAATGAGATAAGAGGATTCTGGAAGAACTCTATTATTCCATATTAAATCTGAAGTAAAATTGAACCTCTCTTTAATCTAGATATACTCATGAAACGTGATACCCAAATTGGATTTTTAGAAAAGCAGTATATAATCCTCTAAAAAATTCAGTGTTTTAAAGTCACATCGAATAAATACCTTTCACTGCAGGGAGCACAGTGTCAATCTAAGATTCTGCGTGCCATGTTAAAAAAAAAATAGGGAAGAGAGGGAGGATTCCATTTTGATTTTTATACTGTTTTTATTTATGTCATATTTTTACCAATAAAGTGTAGTAGAGAATGTACCTTTCTTTGTATCTCCTTAGTTTATACTCTTTTTGATCTTATTGTCTTAGATATTTTTCCTACATGAATTTCAAACCATGTCAATGTTACAAGTTTTGTAAACTCAAGAAGGAAAGTTTACTGTGTTAACCCATATTTTTGCTTACTCTGTTCTTTATTTCTTTCTGGGGTCCCAAGTTTCCATTTTTATTGGTTTCTTTCTGTCTAGAGAACTTTTCTTTCACCATTCTAGTATAAGTTTCTGATAGCATAATGCCTTATTTTTCTTTCATCTGAGAAAGTGTTGAGTTCTTATTCATTCCTGAAGAATATCTTTGCTGGATATAGGATTACTAATTGACTGTTATTTTCTTTCAATAGCTGAAAAATATCACCTTTTTCTGGCTTGTATCCTTCCCTATGCGAAAGTCACTATTATTTGAATTGTTTTTCCTGTATAGATAAGATACTGTTCCTCTCTTGTTTGAAATTGTTTTTGTTTTTGTTTTGGGTTTTTTTTTTTTTTTTTTTTTGTAGTTTTAAAATTTCTGGCTATGATGTTTCTTGTGGTGGATTTCTTTGAGTTTAATCTTGTTAGGAGTTTGGTCAAATTCTTGAATATGTGATCTTGTTTCTCTTACCGAATTCAAGACTTTTTCAACCATTATTTTTCAAATATGTTTTTATCCTCATGTTTTATCCTCTCCTTCCAGGAGTTCAGTTAATGAGAGGTAGATCTTCTGTTACATGTAATCCAACAGGTCCCTGAGGCTTTCTCATTTTTTTGTCCAGCCTATTTCCTCTCTGTTGTTTACACTGGATAATTTCTCTTATTCAGTCTCTAGTTTACTCACTCTTTCCTCTGCCCCTTCCATCCTACTGATGAACCCTTCTCTTGAGTATTATAATTTTTTATTTTGGTATTGTGCTTTACAACATTTCTTTTTAGTTCATCTTTATTTTTTCAATTCATTGTAAATACTTCCAGTTCTTTGCTGAGAATTATTATTTGCTTCAAATATGTTTGCTGTTCTCTTTAAAGCATTTTTATGACTGCTACTTTAATTTTTGTAGATAATTCTAACATCTCTACACTTTAATGTTAACATCTACTGATTGCTTTCTTTAACTCCATTTGAAATCTTCTTGGTCCTTGGTATGATGCATAATTTTTATTGATATCTAGGGATTCTTCATGTTTTGTTATAGGAGTATGGATTTTATTTAAGATTTGTATATTAATGAAACAATGATTCTTATACCCAAGAACTTGCGTTCTGTAGGAGGTGGGTAAGGGAAGAGAGGGAAACAGACAATAAAAAAAATAAAACTAACAAGTAGGTATATTTCAGGCCATGTTAGTAGGCAATATGCTATGGCATTTATATATATATACCCATTTATATATTTATAAATATATTTATATTTATATATACCCATAGCAAAGGGATAAAATGCAATTTTAAACAATGGATCACAGTAGGATATGTTGAGACTGTGAGATTAGACCAAGGACTTAGAAAAGGAAAGAGAGTTAGCCACAGGGAAATTGAGGGGATAACATTTATAGCAGAAGAAATAGCCAGTGCAAACATTCTAAGGCAAAAATATACCTCCAATTGAAATGGAGATGGGAGAACACAGCATATAAAATGGATGATGGAACAGGAGGTCAGAAGAAAATGAGGACTGAATTGTTCAGGCCTTAAAAGATATTGAAAGTAATTTTTCTTTTACCCTGAAAGTAGAAGTCACTGCAGTACTTTGAACATAGGAGTAGCATCAGCTGTTTTTTCTTCTCAGAGCCTCACTCTGGCTATATTGTTGAAGATAAGCTACTCTGGATAAAGGCTTATTAGGTTATTGCAGAAATCCAAATACAATATTATAGTGAAACCAGAGTAATATCAGTGAAAGTCATTAGAAGTGTTTAGGTTTGGGATATATTTTGAAGTTAAAACAAATAGGACTTTCAGACTGCTTGGATATGCAGTTTGAGGGAAAGAGAGATAGATCTGACAAAGACAATTCCAAGAACTCACATTTGAACATCTGGAAGAAGAGATTGCCTTCAGCTGATGTGAAGGAACCTGGAGGCAAGAGGGTTTATGTAGAAGTGTCAGGAATCTAGTTTTGAACAAGTTTCAGATGACTGTGAGACATCCAAGTAAAGATATCATGTAGACAGTTAGATAAGGGAGATAGGAATCTGGGGTCTAACGGCTGGACTGTGGGGGGGGGGGGACGGCATTCCACAAGCAAGAAGACAGGAGGAGAAACTGAGAAGATGTGACCAGAAAGGTAGGAGAAAAAACCAGGTGCATGTGGCAACCTGGAAGCCACACAAAGCAAGTGCATCAACAAGGAGGAAATGATGTACTGTGTCAGATGCTGCTGGTGGTTCCAGAAAGATGAGAACTAAGAATTGGTCATTCAGCTATCATCATGGAATCACCAGACCTTGAGAGTAGCAGTTTTGTTGCAGTGGTGTTAGGGTAAAATAGTGACCTGAATAGATTTGTGCAGGAATGAGCAAAGAGGAACTGGAGTCAGTAAGAATAGACAAGACTTTGTATATGAGTAAAGAAGAGGAAAAAAAATGAGTGATAGTTGGTTCAGAAGAGTTTGTCAAGGGAGTTTTTTTTTTTTGGTAGAAGATAATGCAGCATTTTTGTATTATATGGAAATTATACAGGAAAGCCAAAAATTACACGTAGGAAGGAGAGGTGAAATTGCTAAGTGATGACCTTTTCTAGTAAATGGGAGATGTTTTAAAGTGCCAAAGGAGAGATACTGGCTTTGAGCAGAAGCATGGACAGCTGTCAATTGTAATAAACAAAAATGCCAAGTATTTGGGTATATATGATGGTAGGTCTGTAACTGTGGGTTCTGGAAGTTCTCTTCTAACTGCTATAATTTTCTCAGAAAAGTGAAAGATAAGGAAACTAGAGGAGAATGAAGATGAGAGGAAGTGTTAGATATTTAGAGAGAAGAAGAATGAAAATGACATTTGGAGAATGGCTTTCCATTCTCCTGGATGATTAACTTAGGGACTTAGAATAAAATTACCAAGACAGCATTAGATGACTCTCTTGGGGTCCAAAGTCATGAATTTAAATGAAACCAGACAACATGGTTGATTTCATTTCTGAACAGCTGTTAATTGTTGAAAATTTCATATTGAATCTAAATCTGCCTCATCTTTTTCCCTACTCCTGTTCGATTACACAAAAAGCACCCACCTTTTCCCCTTTTAGCCCAGCAACTAGTTGGAAATCAGTATTTCAAGCCACCTCTGTCTATTCTTTCGTAGCCTAAGCTTACATGTCATTCTTTGGCATGCATTCAGACCCTTCACCTCCCTGCAGATATACTTCTCATTAGCAAAGTCTGTCCTAGGATGTAGACCACACTAACCTCCCCATTAATATTAAACTGGTCTCTCCAGACTGAAAATATGAGGATCAGTGTTTGGTAACACTGAACACCACAGGGGTGTGTCTGTTATTCACTCAATCATGTTTGACTTTGCAACCCCATGGACTTTAGACTGCCAGGCTCCTCTGTCCATGGAATTCTCCAGGCAAGAATACTGGAGTGAGTTGCCATTGCTGTCTCCAGATGATCTTCCAGACCCAGGGATCGAACCCAGGTGTCCTGCATTACAGGCAGATTCTTTACTGTCTGAGCCAGCAGGGAAATTACTTTGCAAATAATGAAAGTATTCTGTGCCACCATTTTCTATCCTTTGGCCCCAGGAAATGAACAAGCTAGTCCTACAAATTAAAACCATTTATTTTAAAAATTATAAATTTAAGAGGGGAACTAAGATGGAGGAGGAATAGGATGGGGAGACCACTCTCTGCCCAATAAATACACCAAAAGAACATTTAAAAACCGAGCAAACTCCATAAAACAACATCTGAATGCTGGCAGAGGACATCAGGTATCTGGAAAGGCAGCCCATTGCCGACGAAAGGAGGTAGGACAAAAAAAAAAAAAAAAAGTAAAAATAGAGGCAAAGAGTTAGGGACGGAGATCCATCCCAGGAAGGGAGTCTCAAAAAAGAGAGAGGTTTCTGAACACCAGGAAACATTCTCCCCAGCGGATCTGTGGTGAATCTCAGAGGGCAACATAACCGGGAGTAAAAACAGATAAATAATTAAGCCCCCCTAGATTGCGTCTCTAACTGTAACTCCCAGCGGAGCGGCGGCCCGGGCACCCCATCCCCAACTAGCCAGCGCGGACTGCTCAGGGAGGGTCGGGCCGCAGCGCTTTGGGAGAGGACTGGGACTGAACGCCTGGGGCAGACTGAGTGAGGGAGCTAATCGGAGATAGCAAACTAGACCACGGACGGGGCAGCTTTCCCACGGAAGAGCTCCTGCCAGGCCTGCGCACAGAACAAAGGGCGGTGCAGAGTTGATCAGCTGCGAGTGGTGGGGCGGCTGGTGGAGCTGGGTGGCTGCAAGCTGCGGACCAGCCCAGACCCTGCCGGAGAGCGGCAGGCACAACTCGGCCCTGGCGAGGCTTCCGCTGCCAAGCCGCGGACAGAATTAGGTGCTAACCAAGACTTCTGGGGACTCTGGACAGTCGCTGCCAGCGATCAGCGCTCCACACACCTGAGAAGGCGCTCCCAGCTGCACGCGGAGAAAACCGAGCGGATGGGCCGGGGGAGGGGAGAAGCTGCAGCCCCCAACCGTGCCAGGCGGGTGACCGAGAGCCTGAGCAGAGGGGGCGGGGAAAGCACACTCGCCAGGAGCGGGGGGTAAACCCCAGAGCACTGAATAGTCACTGAAGAGACCAGCAAACAGAAGATGCTAAAATAAGCAGAGGGAACTGCTTTGGAACTGACAGGAGCAACAGATTAAATCCCTGCAGCTGGCACAGACTGCATAGAAAGGAGTCTATAGGCCGAGAGAAGTACAAGCCGGACCAAGGAACTATCTGAAAATGAACTGACCCCTCACTGTACGCAACAGCACCAGAGAAAGCCTTAGATATAATTTTACTAGGACCATCTTTTAAATTTTTTATACTATTTTTTTTATTATTTTTAGAATTTTTAAGTCCCCTATAACCCCGTTTTTTTTCCTTTATTTTTATTTTCCCTTTTTAAAAATCTCTTCTTTCTCCCTTATTTTATTTTCCATTTTATTTCTTTTCTTGCCTTTTATATCTCCTCTTTTTCCATTTTTTATTTTTAATTGAATTTTTTTCTTATTTATTTTATTCTTTCTTTCTTTTTTTTTGTAAAAGTATTTTTGAGAATCCAATCTTTACTCTAGATTTTTAATCTTTGCTTATTACTATTTGGTAATAGTATCTTTGTATCTTTAAGAATAGTAACTTTGTATCTTTAAGAATCCAAGCTTCAGTACCCATTGTTACTTGGGAGTGAGATCACTGGCTTGACTGCTCTCTCCCCATTCTTGACTCTCCTTCTCCCCCCCCCCACCCGCCACCAAGTCACCTCTATCATCCCCCTCCCCCTTATCTTCTCTACCCAACTCTGGGAATCTGTTTGAGTGTTACGAGTTGTGAAGAACACTGAGATAACTGATCACTGGCTGGATCTGTCTCTGTCCATCTGACTCCCTCTTTTCTCTCTCTCTGGTCACTTCTGTCTCCTTCCTCCCTCTTCTCCTTTCCGTATAACTCTGTGAACATCTCCGAGGGATCCAGGCTGCGGACAGCACACAGGGAAGTGATCACTGGCCACTTCACTCTCTCGCCATCTGATTCCTCTCTTCTCCTTCTGTTCACCTCTATCTCCTCCCTCTGCTCCATGCCATGTAACCCTGTGTACCTGTCTGGGTGTCCCTCACCGTGGAGAAACTTCTCATCATTAAACTAGACATTCTACCATCATTACTATATAGATGAAGGAGTCCTGAGGCTACTGGAAGACAGGAGGCTAAGGCCAGATCCAGAGAATTCCAGAGAACTCCTGGATCCAGGAGTTAATTAATCAATAGGAGCTCATCAAACCCCTCCATACCTAAACTGAAACCAAGCACCCCCTAAGGGCCAACAAAGTCCAGAGTAAGATATACCAAGCAAATTCTCCAGCAACACAGGAACATAGCCTGGAGCTTCAATACGCAGGTTGCCCAAGGTCACACCAAGCCCACCAACATCTCAAAACTCTTTATTAGACACTTCATTGTTGTTAGAGTGAGGAAACACAGATCCACCCACCAGAACACCACACAAGCTTTCCCAACCAGGAAACTTTGACAAACCACACATCCAACCCCACCCATAGTGAGGAACCCCCACAATAAAGGGACAACACAACAAGATAAACAAGATGAAAAGGCAGAGAAATACCCAGCAGGTAAAGGAACAGGATAAATGTCCTCCAGACCAAACAAAAGATGAGGAGATAGGAAATCTACCTGATAAAGAATTCAGAATAATGATAGTAAAATGATCCAAAATCTGGAAAATAAATTGGAGTTACAGTTCAATAACCTGCAGGCAAGGATTGAGAAGATGCAGGTAAGCTTTAACAAGAACTTAGAAGAAATGAAAAAGAGTCAAACTACAATGAATAACGCAATAAATGAGATAAAAAACACCCTGGAGGGAACTAACAGTAGAATAACAGAGATAGAAGACAGGATAAGTGAGGTAGAAGACAGAATGGTAGAAATAAATGAAGCAGAAAGGAAAAATGAAAACAGAATTAAAAGAAATGAGGACAATCTCAGAGACCTCTGGGACAATGTTAAACACACAAATATTCGAATCATAGGCGTCCCAGAAGAAGAAGACAAAAAGAAAGACCATCAGAAAATTCTTGAGGAGATAATAGTTGAAAACTTCCCTAAATTGGGGAAAGAAATAATCACTCAAGTCCAAGAAACCCAGAGAGTCCCAAATAGGATGAACATCCCAAGACACATATTAATCAGATTAACAAATATCAAACTCAAAAAGCAAATATTAAAAGCAGCAAGGGAATAACAACAAATAACTCACAAGGGGAATCCCATAAGGATAACAGCTGATCTCTCAATAGAAACGCTTCAGGCCAGAAGGGAATGGCAGAACATACTTAAAGTCATGGAAGAAAATAATCTACAACCCTGATTACTGTCCCCAGCAAGGATCTCATTCAAATTTGAAGGAGAAATCAAAAGCTTTCCAGACAAGCAAAAGCTGAGAGAATTCAGCAACACCAAACCAGCGCTCCAACAAACGCTGAAGGACCTTTCCTAGACAGGAAACACGGATAGGGTATATAATCTCGAACCCAAGACAATAAAGTAAATGGCAACGGGATCATACTTATCAATAATTACCTTAAATGTAAATGGGTTGAATGCCCCAAACAAAAGACAAAGATTGGCCGATTGGATACAGAAACAAGACCCCTATATATGTTGTCTACAAGAGACCCACCTCAAACCGAGGGACACATATAGACTGAAAGTTAAAGGCTGGAAAAAGATATTCCATGCAAATAAAGACCAAAAGAAAGCAGGAGTGGCAATACTCATATTAGATGAAGTAGACTTTAAAATAAAGGCTGTGAAAAGAGATAAAGATGGACATTACATAATGATCAAAGGGTCAATCCAAGAAGAAGAAGAAACAATTATAAATATATACGCACCCAACATAGGAGCACCACAATATGTAAGGCAAATGCTAACATGTATGAAAGGGGAAATTAACAATAACACAATAATAGTGGGAGACTTTAATACACCACTCACACCAATGGATAGATCAACTAAACAGAAAATTAACAAGGAAACTCAAACTTTAAATGATACAATAGGCCAGTTAGACCTAATTGATATCTATAGGACATTCCATCCCAAAACAATGAATTTCATTTTTTTCTCAAGTGCACACGGGACCTTCTCCAGAATAGATCACATCCTGGGCCATAAATCTAGCCTTGGTAAATTCAAAAATATTGAAATCATCCCAAGCATCTTTTCTGACCACAATGCAATGAGATTAGATATCAATTACAGGAGAAAACCATTCAAAAATTCCAACATATGGAGGCTCAACAACACACTGCTGAGTAACCAACAAATCACAGAAGAAATCAAAATATGCATATAAATGAATGAAAATGAAAACACAACAACCCCAAACCTATGGGACACAGTAAAAGCAGTGCTAAGGGGAAAGTTCATAGCAATACAAGCTCACCTCAGGAAACAAGAAAAAAGTCAAATAAATAACCTAATTTTACACCTAAAGCAACTAGAAAAGGAAGAAATGCAGAAGCCCAGGGCTATTAGAAGGAAAGAAATCTTAAAGATCAGGGCAGAAATAAATGCAAAGGAAACAAAAGAGACCATAGCAAAAATCAACAATATACAAACAAAAATATATCAAAAATATACAAACAACTCCTGCAACTCCGTTCTAGAAAAATAAACGACCCTATCAAAAAGTGGGCCAAAGAACTTAACAGACATTTCTCCAAAGAAGATATAAAAATGGCTAACAAACACATGAAAAGATGCTCAACATCACTCATTATCAGAGAAATGCAAATCAAAACCACAATGAGGTACCACTTTACACCAGTTAGAATGGCTGCCATCCAAAAGTCTACAAGCAATAAATGCTGGAGAGGATGTGGAGAAAAGGGAACCCTCTTACACTGTTGGTGGGAATGCAAACTAGTACAGCCACTATGGAAAACAGTGTGGAGATTCCTTAAAAAGCTGCAAATAGACCTGCCATATGACCTGGCAATCCCACTGCTGGGCATATACACCGAGGAAAGCAGAATTGAAAGAGCCACGTGTACCCCAATGTTCATCGCTGCATTGTTTACAATAGCTAAGACATGGAAACAACCTAGATGCCCATCAACTGATGAATGGATAAGAAAGCTGTGGTACATATACACAATGGAATATTACTCAGCATTAAAAAAAAATTCATTTGAAGCAATTCTACTCAGATGGACAAAACTGGAGCCCATTGTCCAGAGTGAGGTAAGCCAGAAGCAAAAACAACAATACAGTATATTAACACATATATATATGGAATTTAGAAAGACAGTAACGAGAACCCAACATGGGAGACAACAAAAGGAACGCAGATGTATAGAATAGACTCGTGGACTTTGTGGATGAGGGTAAGGGTGGGATGATATGGGAGAAGGACATTGAAGCATGTTAATTGTCATGTGTCTAATCAATCGCCAGCCCAGGATTGATGCTCGGGACTGGTGCAGCGGGATTTCCCGGGGGGAAGGGAGGAGGGAGGGGGGTCCCGGAGGGGAAGCATATGTAAACCCATGGTGATGTCATGACGTTGTATGGCAAAAACAATTTAAAAAAAATTTAAAAAAAAAAAAAGTGGGCCAAAGAACTTAACAGACAGTTCTCCAAAGAAGACATAAAAATGGCTAACAAACACATGAAAAGATGTTCAACATCACTCATTATCAGAGAAATGCAAATCAAAACCACAATGAGGTACCACTTTACACCAGTCAGAATGGCTGCCATCCAAAAGTCTACAAGCAATAAATGCTGGAGAGGATGTGGAGAAAAGGGAACCCTCTTACACTGTTGGTGGGAATGCAAACTAGTACAGCCACTATGGAAAACACTGTGGAGGTTCCTTAAAAAACTGAAAATAGATCTGCCCTATGACCCAGCAATCCCACTGCTGGGCATACACACCGAGGAAACCAGAATTGAAAGTGACACCTGTACCCCAATGTTCATCGCTGCATTGTTTACAATAGCCAGGACATGGAAGCAACCTAGATGCCCATCAACTGACGAATGGATAAGAAAGCTGTGGTACATATACACAATGGAATATTACTCAGCATTAAAAAAAAATTCATTTCAATCAGTTCTACTCAGGTGGACGGAACTGGAGCCTATTATCCAGAGTGAAGTAAGCCAGAAGGAAAAACAACAATACAGTATACTAACGCATATATATGGAATTTAGAAAGATGGTAATGAGAACCCTGCATGTGAGACAGCAAAAGGAATGCAGATGTATAGAACAGACTCGTGGACTCCATGGAAGAGGGCAAGGGTGGGATGATATGGGAGAATGGTATTGAAACATGTTAATTATCATATGTGAAATCAATCGCCAGCCCAGGGTTGATGCTCGGGGCTGGTGCACAGAGATGTCCCAGGGGGAGGGAATCAGGAGGGAGGAGGGAGGGAGGAGGGAGGGAGGTTCTGGAGGGGGAGCATATGTAAACCCATGGCGGTTTCATGTCATTGTAAGCCAAAACCAACACAATAAAGTGAAGAAATTAAAAAAAAAAAAAAAGAGGATCAACTAAAAAAAAGAATATTATAAATTTAAAAATTTAACCACTTAAAATTTTTAAAGTTCTAGCAACTTCATCAGAATATAGTAAAAAGTACATTCTCCTGAGTGTCAAGAGAACTGGGTCCTAACCCCAGGTCAATATAATCTGATTCATATATGGATTTGAGCAAGTAACTTTCCAGTCTCCTCACTCGATCTTTTCCTTCTCTATAACTCCATCATTCCTTCTGTCCTTTCAATTCTCTCATATAAATAGCATAAGAATGGGAAATTACAAACTAAACTAGCTTGGAGGTAGAATTGACTGTTTCTTTTTTCAGGCTGGAGATATAATAAAACCTCTTTCCCCAGAGCTTGACTATTTGAATATGACATGATGAGAAAATAGTTTTAGTTTCCAGAATGGCTAGTTTCATGTTATGGGTGATTCTGAATCTATCCTCAACTGGGTTACACTAACTGTTGGAAAATTTCTGTTATAACTTGCCAAAACACATGAGTATACTTCTACAGAAGTTATAGTTTCATTCTGTATAATTCTTTTTTTAGAAAGTAAACATCAAATATAACTCAGGAGTGAATAAGAAATTGATGTGCAAAAATTGATGGAAATTTTCTATAATATTCCAATAATATTTCTAAAATTTTAATTGTGTTTACACCATGTTTCTTAAAAAATACGAGGAAGATTTTTCTTGCTATTATACAAATAGTAGAAGTATTAAGTTTCAGTTCAGTTCAATCGCTCAGTTGTGTCTAACTCTCTGTGACCCCATGAACTGCAGCACGCCAGGCCTCCCTGTCCAACACCAACTCCCGGAGCCCACCTAAACCCATGCCCATTGAGTCGGTGATGCCATCCAACCATCTCATCCTCTGTCGTCCCCTTCTCTTCCTGCCCTCAATCTTACCTAGCATCAAAGTCTTTTCAAATGAGTCAGCCCTTAGAAGTATTAAGTGCAATTTTATTTTGTTCCAGGTTCAGATTTTAAAAGTTCACAATATCTTTGTTCTTAATATAAAATTAGATAAAGAAGAAGAGATCAGTTGCATGAATTCACAAGAGTGAGATCTATTATTTTTAATAATTTGCACAAATTTAAAAAATAATAATCAAACTTTGAAATCCAGCCTATGTTGGCATTTGTCAAACACTACATTCTCTTAATAAATAGACTGAAAGTTACTCGTTTAAAATCATCTTGAACTCCAGAATCTATGTGTCTGGAACACTTCTCAACTCATTTTCTGAGAATATTCCTAAGTAACATTTAAGTAATGATACTTAAGTTAGACAAAGACATCACAAGGCAAAGAACCAATATTCTTCCTGGACATAGGTAAAAAAATCCCTAACAAAATATCACTAAACCAAACCCAACAATTTGAGGGATTTGGTCATATATAATCCCTCTATATGAGGGATTATACCCCATAACTAAGTGAGATTAATTCTGGAAATGCCAAGTTGGTTTAATCCAGAATCAACTAGGTGATCTTTCAAAAGTGTACGACAACAGTTCAATGCAGGAAATGATAGGTTTTTAATGAGTGGTGCCAGAACAACTGGATTTATTTGTTAAAAAGCAACAACAACAAAAACTTATCCCCTACCTCACACCACACATAAACATTGCCTGGCATGTGGATCATAAACCTAAATGTAAGAGCTAAACTTATAAAACTTCTAAAAAAATAAAACATGACCTCAAGGACACAATCCACAAAAGAAAAAACGATAAGTTGGACTTCAGCACAATACTATGTGCTTGCAAGTTTGTGGAACAACTTGAATCCTCACACATTTTTAATGGGAATATAAAAATTTGAAAACACTTCAACAGTTTCTTAAAAATTTAGGCATGTATGTATGTATGTATGTATTTATTTATTTAAATTTTCTTTACATTATTGTGTTGGTTTTGCCATACATTGACATGAATCTGCCATGGGTATACATATGTTATAGACATGTATTTAAATCAACCTCAATACTTCACTCCTGAATCTCTACACAAGAGAAATGCAAGCATACACACAGCCTTATTTGTGACTCTTCATGGCGATATTGTTCATCCCAAACTGTAAATAATTCAAATTTTCATTACAGATGAATATAGCCAAAAATGTAATATATGTATACAATGAAGTGGTATTAATCAATTGAAAGGAAGAAACTAGTGATCCAGTCTACAACCTAAAAGTCAAAACGAATGTAGACAGAAAAGACAACATATTTTGTGATTCTACCTATTTGAAATTTCTGAAAGACAAAACTATAGAGACAGAAAGCAGATCAGTAATTGCTTTGGCTGAAGGTGAAAAGCAGCATCAGAAAAATTTATGGAGTGATGGAAATGTTCTAAAACTGGATTGCAGAATAGGTTGCAAAACTCTATAAATTTGCTAAAAATCATCAAATGATTATGCTGCTTCTGCTGCTGCTAAGTCGCTTCAGTCGTGTCTGACCCTGTGCGACACCATCGCAGCCTGCATGCCCACCAGGCTTCCCCACCCCTGGGATTCTCCAGGCAAGAACACTGGAATGGGTTGCTATTTCCTTCTCCAATGCATGAAAGTGAAAAGTGAAAGTGAAGTCGTGAAGTTGTGCAGTCGTGTCTGACTCTTAGCGACCCCATGGTCTGCAACCTACCAGGCTCCTCCGTCCATGGGATTTTCCAGGCAAGGGTACTGAAGTGGGATGCCATTGCCCTCTCCACAAATGATTATAAATGGATGAATTTTACAGTATATGAAGTTTACATCAATGAAACTGTAAAAAGAAGTAGACTGCTATAATAAACCAAAAACATGATGAAGCCTTATGAGATATGTGACCATCAAGGATAGCATTTGAAGTATTATTCAGTGTTATCAGCATTTAGTTACAATTACTGTGAAGATTCAGTTTTATTTTTACTGAAAGAGTGGAAAATGTGATGATAGATATTTTTTCAAAATTGTCCTTGGTGCTTCCACCCTGTACTGTGTAGTTTACCATCAAATTCTTTAGAAATGACAGAAATGTTTATCACTATGACATTCCCTCACTTTGAACAGTCTCTCATTGGGCAACAACCTTCTCTGGGAATGGGTACCTAATCCATATTATTCCCTATTTGTTGATGCCAGTCCTTTTTGCTCATGGCAATTGATCAGTGGATTAATTTGAAAGAGCAGATAGGTTTTTCTACAGTAGAGCATAAGAAAATCCATATGAAAAATATGCACAGGGAGTATAATGAGGATTCAAAGATAAAGTATGACAAAGCTTTTGACTACATGGATTACAGCAAACTGTGGTAAATTCTGCAAGAGATGGGAGTAACAGACCACCTGACCTGCCTCCTGAGAAACCTGTAGGCAGGTCAGGAAGCAACAGTTAGAACTGGACATAGAAAAGCAGACTGGTTCCAAATAGGGAAAGGAGTACGTCAAGGCTGTATATTGTTACCTTGCTTATATAACTTATATGCAGAGTACATCATGAGAAACACTGGGCTGGATGAAGTGCAAGCTGGAATCCAGATTGCTGGGAGAAATATCAATAAGGTCAGATATGCAGACGACACCACCCTTATGGCAGAAAGTGAAGAAGAACTAAAGAGCCTCTTGCTAAAAGTGAAAGAGGAGAGTGAAAATTTGGCTTAAAGCTCAACATTCAGAAAACTAAGATCATGGCATCTGGTCCCATCACTTTATGGCAACTAGATGGGGGAATACTGGGAACAGTGACAGATTTGGGGGGGGGGG